>JAQQAC010002701.1:1420414-1649560 GCA_029783875.1 Phataginus tricuspis | reverse complement strand
GTTCTCACAGGTGTAGCTGTACGCTGTGCACTTTCCTGTGTATTCTGGTCTCTCTTTTAGGGATAGTTGTATTTGCTGTATTTTCGTGAATAAATATAATGTTGGGAGGAATTTTTCTGCTAGTCCGTTCAAGACGCCATATTCCCGGAACTTCTCTTTATCTGATTTTTAAGTTCTTTAACTTTAGGTCTTTGAAATAATTTTTAAATCTCATGCTTATTTTCTCTAGTTTTAAAAAAGTAAACTTTAGTCCCTATGGGAAGACTAATGCTTTAATAATAAATGACATTTTAATACTAACAAATTTTTTTCCTTTTCTCTATAATTTTTCAACTTTTTAACCTCCCTTTATAATTTAGAATAATTTTCCTCTCTTATTTTTTCCATTTATTTGTATACATTGATTTTTTTGTCCTTGTTTTGTATTCTGGTTTTTGTTTTTAATAAAGGGTGGCAAGAAACAAAACCCACAGTAGTGGTGACAAAGAAAATGGCTCACAACATGAATTAGTCTTCTTCCTCAGCCCCTGATATATTAGAGAAACAACTGGTGCTGTCTCAAATAGATTGCAAACCTTACATCCTGAGTTAGAAAGCTTAGTATTACTCAGAATATAATGGTGTATCTACTACTGCTCTGCTTCCTATAAGATTCTCCCAATCAAAGGAATATGTGTGCCAGTGATCATTCATTACTGTTTGCCTGATGCAAATGCCCCAAAATGTACATACCAACGTTGCTAATTCAGTTTGTAGGTGTCAAAAACTGAAGTGAATAGATGATAACTATATACTCACTTATTGTAATGCTATGAAGTCATTACAATGATGTTAGAAACATGTATTTACTGCATTCTAAGTATAATCAAACTCTATTAAGAAAAATATTAATATGTGTTTTATGAGTCCAAATATATATAAAAAAGCAAGAACTATGTACCAAAACATTAACACTTGGCTATAAGCAGATTTCTATTTGATCTGCATTTTCTAATATTTTATAATAAGCTTGGAGTACCACTAGAAACCAGTAAGGTATGTCTTGAATGATAATTTAATTACTCTTTGTTTAGATTGTTCACTTTCCTGATTTGCCTAAGATTATTCCAATATTAGCAATGAAAGCCTCAAGAAACCTCACTTGTGTCATCTGACTGGTGGTTGGTTACCCTATATAGAGAGGACAGTTAATAAGCATCCCAGGTACATAGAAGTCACATAATATATATTTGTTGAATGACATACTATTAATGAATTCATAATTTCTGGAAATGAAGCAGGATTAAAAGGAGAACCAATAAACCCTATATAAGTTCAGAATTAGTTTAATATGTGTGAACAGACTACTGTTGATCACAAGCCCTGCTTCCTCTTTCTTATCCCAGAAACAGCCATATTACATTTGCCAGTCTACCTTGTTATGAGGTGTGGCTTTGTAACTGAGTTTGGAGCAATAACATGTGAGCGTATTGTGTACCATGTTGGAGCCTGCCCCGTAAGCCTTCTGTATGTTCTGCCATGTTTTATTGCCCTATCTTTTGCCAGATGTAAAGTATCTAACATCTGGTTGCAAAGTATTTAACCCAGGAGATGGCTATGAAATTCAATGTGATGAGTCTCTAAACATCTAAAATGCCACAAGCAAATCAAGAATAAAAGATAAGATTTTCTATAAGAATAAAATGAACTTTTATTAATTTTAGTCACTGACATAGGATTTGTTTCATACAGAAACTAATTTTTAAATCAAATAAAGTAACCATATTTTATATTCTCTATAGCTTGTTATACATAAGCTAATTTTAGCAAAATATATAATTTGCTTCAAAAAATGTATATTCATCCATTCTTTTTAAGACGTTTTTTTTCACTATTAAAAAAAACTTTCCCCAGTAATTGAGGGTAAATACTTTTAAAAATAAAATCAGTGTAATTTTTAATGGTCTGGATAAAAGCATTAGTTCTTACCTTTACAAATTATATTTCTTAAGGACTATTAACAACTGGGTATGACCCACATTATAAAAAGAAATATGTCCATGCTTACTCAGAAACACAATCTCTATCTCATGTAATTTAAAAAAATCTAGTGGAATGAAACAGAAACTAAGATAAGGAAGTAACTGTAAACAAAACAGAACAAAAATATTGTTTTTCATTCATATACAAACCTAATTAAGTTTCTAAGCATTCATTGAATTTGTACTTACAGAATCATTAGAACTTGTTATTGCCTTAAGATCACATTAGCTTTCCTAGTTATGACAGATATTTATTTTTAACTGAAATATTTATGATTGAGAGAACAGCTTACAAATTATAAGACTTAATATTTCCCTTTTTTGTTTTACCTTTCACAAAAGTAAAAAAAATTCGTCCGGTATTTTTATTTACATTCACCTGTGAAGCTGACCTTATAAACATATTTTTATTTAACAATAACTAAACTAATTCAGCTTTATTTGCAGATACTCTACATACAGAGTATAAGTAGAAACTGTTTATACCTGAGCTGTCCAATTAGATCAATGTAGACAGAATGGATAATTTGTGCAAATTTGTTTAATAATATTTCAGAAATCCATGGATTTTAGTTCTTAATATGTTTATAACATGGTCCACTTGAAAAAAGCAGCTTTATTTTAAAGGTTGTGATAAATTAAATGAGAAAATTTTAAATGGTTTAAATGACCCATCTTGCTGTCTGTATATCCTAATATAGGTGCTGAATGACTCCTTTTTCTGTTTTGTTTGAATTTAATTTTAAGATTCGATTTCCATAAAGGCTAGCCATTTTGCCCTTTGTAAAGCTCTCTAGCCAAAAGGTTGTCTGCCTCATTTCCATTAATATAAAAAACATGCTCTTAAAGTTTAACTAGATTATCTTAAGGGCAAAAAGTAATGTAACTGTGAACTGTGGGTTTTCAAGTAGTTAGATTTCCAGGTAAGACTGATTGATTGCTCAAGAAGTGTGTTTTTATATTATTTCCTTTTTTGTTAAATTCTCCTTGTTTTTAATTACCTATGCTGTACTTTTTAACTACTGAAATTAAGGAAAACATATAAGTAGTGATTTTCAAATCTGAATTCTAATCAAATGATTTAATTAAGTAAAGTCTAACAGTGTAATAGTAATCATCATTAATGACTATAGAGGTATAGTTATTTTTATTGTTATGTAAATATATATATAAAACATTTACCAGTAGAAACAACTGAATTGAGTTTTGTTCTTTAATAATAAAATCTAACTAGAAAAAACTTTAAAATTCTAAGTCAAGACTTCCTATATAATTTCATAAAGCATATTTATTTTCCACTTTTTCTTCCTAACAAATAGGTTTAGTCTTATACCAATGGTGTATTTGTAAGTATATATTATAAATAATAATTTTTAAATTATTAAAAATATTTAATTTATATTGGTTGTCCTGGGATTTACAATATATTTCTTTAACTTATCATATTTATCATACTTCATATGGGACATCAGTTGATGTAAATAGTATTTATACCTGGATATATTTCAGGTGGTTAGGGAGATGATCTGAGTCAATATAATCATAAGTTGAGCTGGGTTGATATAATACTGTCACTGTCATTACCTTCAAGTCACCATGTATTTCAATATCCTGTAATGGCTGCCCTGTGTTAGGGTGGAGGCTAGGTCCCTGAAGGTTTCACTCCATTTTGTTGCCACCCCCTCAGCTGTCACCCATTGCTGCTCACTTGTAGCAGAGATAGGATCTTTCTTCATTCTGTTGACCATCCTCCACTGGTTGTTACTTCATACAAAGTTTGTGCCAGCGGCAATTGTACTCTCTGTTGTCACAGTACAGCTACAGTCCCAGTTGGAGTCCAATTTCCTGCATGACGTTATATTTAGCCTTCCTTTTCCTCCAGCCAGTGATAGTCAAGCTCTATTGCATTTCTGTTTGGTCTTGGGCATAAGATTCCTGCTTATCTTACAGGGTTAGAAGACCATTCTTAAGTTTTGGTACAGAATCCTGTGTCCTAGATCTTTTACTGTCCCTTCCCCAGGACAGACATTTCATTTTCTTCTTTCTTCCAAGCTTCAAAGGAATTTTGACTTTATCTTGGGTGCCAGGGAGTTTCCTATCCTCCTACAGAAGTAGACCAATTTCTTTTAACTTATCTCCTAGAATAAATTAATTTCTTTCTCTTTCTTAGGTTCTTGAAGACAAGAGAATTTGCAGTTTCTCTGTCCACAGCTTAAGAATTTTACCTAAGATAAAATATTACAAGTTTATGAATGGAATTTGTGCTCATTCTTTCACAATCACCAATCACTTACTGAAAATTTGTGCCACCCAGGAAGGCTTTCCATGCACTGTCTACAGCCATTTTGAAAGGTTTAACTCTCTTTATACCAAGCCTTGTGGCTTTACAAAACATTGAATTGCAGATTCAAAGAGCACTCAGTGTAAAGCCAGGAAAACGCTTTGTATGCTTTTATGTTGTCTTATATTTCTCCACCCCTCTCCCACCCTGGTGTTTGGAAACGTTAACAGCTTAGCATTGGCTTTTGAATGTCTTTAAACTTTCATCTGATTTATTTATCAAAAATATGTTTTCTTAAAACATATCCATTATTAATTCAAATAGACTTTTCACTCTCCTTGCCCCACTGTCTCCTCTTCTGGGATTCCAACTGCATGATGTTAGAGCAATTGATATCTATGCACATCTCATTGCAGCTCTGCTCAGTTTTTCTTTTTTCTTTTTTTGTAGTCCATTACATCTTGGTGATTTATTTGGGTAGTTTCTTTAGCTATGTCTCTTAAATATGGTAAATCTTTTCTTCTATGATGTCTAATCTGCTGTTATCCCATTCACTGTATTTTTTATTGCAGATCCACTTTCAGTGTATTGTTCATTTCAGATATAATTCTACCACTAGTAGTTTCATTTTCAATTTCTCTCCACATCACATATTTTCTTCTACTTTCTTACCATATAGAATTTACTTATAAAAATTTACTTATATATATTAATATTTATGTCTGTCTTTTCTATCATCTCAGTTTTTCTATGTCTGTTTCCATTGACTACTTTTGTCCTGGTATGGGTATATTTTTCTACTTTGCATACCCGGTGATTTTTTTATTGGATATTATACATTGTGGTTTTATTCTGGTTGTTGCTAAATTTTGTTATACTTTGTAAAACATCATTAGACTTTAATCAAGTGTGGTTAGTTTACTTTTAATGCATTTAATTCTTTAGAGATTTACTTTCAATCCTTGATATAACAGGTTCAGAGAAGCCTTTAGTCAAGGCCCAATTTTACACCATTAGTAAAATAAAACCATTCTGACTATTCTATGAGGTACCACATGTTTTAGGAAGTTTTTTCATTCTGGCTGATTGGAGCATGAACTTGTCAGTCACAATTTTGTGTGAGCTCCAGGTATTATACTGTCTAATTCTCTGTGGTTGCTTCACCAGGTGGGGTAACATCTTCCCATTCATGCAGAGTTCAAAAGTCTGTTCAACAGTCAAACAGACGGTTATACGCATAACCTGAGCTCCCTCTTTTTGCAGCATCCTCCTCTGCACTATTGTGTCCTCTAAAGCCTACCCATCTAAGCCTCTCTGAACTGTCTCCTCAACTCAACAAACCCACCAAACTCTGAGTTCTCCCTCTGTTTTGTAACATGGCAGTTCACTCCAGGTAATAAACTGGACTAATTGAGAATTATCTATTTCATTTCTCTTAAGGATCAATTTACTGGGCTGCTTGTTTTCTAGTATTTGCAACTGCTTATCATACATTTCATTGATTATTTGTTTAAAGGAGAAGAGAAACTCCAGTCCCTGTTACTACATGATGGCCAGAAGCACAGATCCTCAAAAGTAGAATAATTTTTTTCTTTTTCATCTTCCTATGTTTACCCACAGAATATAAAATAGACTCAAATAGCCTAAATAGAATGAAATTAAAGTAAAAAATATCTCAACATTACAAAAAATGTTACTGTTTCAAAACCAGCATAATGATTCTATTTTTAAATGTCTAGATTAGAAACTACAGAGATGTACTATTCAAATGTAACACATGTATAATAACTTATGTTACAGAATATATTATATTAATAAGTCCCAAGAGTGTGTTTCTTCCCGAAGAACAGAAATGATGTACAGTAACACTAAAAATTTTGTTTGAATTATGAATGTACAAAAAGTTCACTTATTATTCTAATAATTTAAACCATGTATTTGTAGAGAAATCCTATTAATATTATCATCCAAAAATATTCTATAAATCTATTGAGGCCTATCAGCAAAGTTATGTTATACAATTTTAATAGTCATAATATATAAGATAAAGTTATTGTATCATACTAGCTTTCATTATATCACAATCAGTAAAATAAATGTTGATTTAAAAATTGTGTTAAAAAATTCTCATTTATATTACAAAAGCCAAGATATGGAAGCAACCTAAGTATCCATCAGTAGATGAATGGATAAAGAAGATATGGTACATATACACAATGGAATACTATTTAGCCTTAAGAAAGAAACAAATCCTACCATTTGCAACAACATGAACAGAGCTGGAGGGTATTATGCTCAGTGAAATAAGCCAGGCAGAGAAAGACAAATACCAAATTATTTCCCTCATTTGTGGAGTATAACAATGAAGAAAAACTGAAGGAACAAAATAGCAGCAGACTCACAGACTCCAAGAAGGAACTGTTGGTTACCAAAGGGGAGAGGGGGAGGTAGTGGGGAGAGAGGGAGAAGGGGATTGTGGGGTATCATGATTGGTGCACATGGTGTCTGTGGGGTCACAGGGAAGGCAGTGTAGCACAGAGAAGACAAATAGGGACTCTGTGTCATATTACTACACTGATGGACAGTGACTGCAGTGGAGAATGGGGGGGGACTTGGTAATAAGGGTCAATGTAATAACCACATTGTTTTTCTTGTGAAACCTTCATAAGAATGTATATCAATGATACCTTAATAAAAATAAAAAGTAAAAAAATATATACATACAAAGAGATTTTTACATAAAAAGAAATTCTCATTTATAAGTCCATTTTTTGTTAGAAATGGGGCAAAATAACTACTTAATGATATAATTGTCAAAGTTAGTAATCATTAAAAAATTTGTTTCACTTTTTTCTCAGTTGTATTAGATTAAATTATTGTGTAACACTAACATAGGTAATAATCTCATTTCAGATAATGTTGCAAAAGTACATTATTTCTGTAAACATATTTTTATCTGACAAATAAAAGTTTTATTTAAAAAATCATAAGCTCGAATATTAGCAGTGCAGACTGAGAAATAAAATTTTTATGAGATTCTTCTATGAATATTATAAATAATTCATTTAAAGGGGAAAACATTTAATTTGTTTAAAATTTTTGTACCTGTTTCATTATGACTACATATGAACTAAAATGCAGACATAATCAAATTAACTCTGTGGAATTTTAAAAGCCACACTACTTTCCAGGCATTGGACCTGAACTATAGCAAATTGATTTGGTCAATCATTTTGCTATTAAGGAAACTTAGACCCAGGATATTTAATAGCCAAACAACTGGAATAATTTATCTATCAAAGCTTCCAATGTTTTAGCAATATCTCAACTTTTGTCAAATATCTAGTAGTCATATAGATCTAAACACTCTTCAGAACAGGAAGAGGAAATAATTTATTTTTATCACAAACCTATTTCTATTCTCTTTCATGTTTCTATTCTCTTTCTCTTCTGTGTTCATGATAATCTATATTTCTAGTGAATTCTAAATGTATTTACTGAAGGCAAATATTTGTATTTTCATACTTCTTGAAATAAAATCAGTAAAATTTTTGGAAATCCTGAGGGGGAAATGTATGGAGGAGTGAGGAGAAATGAGTCCAAATGATAAATAAAGGATGTTCTCAAGCCCAAATAATCTCTCAAAGGTCAGGTTTGTCCAGTCTCTGCAAAGATATAATTTGTGAGAGATTCTTATATGAATATTTTCCCTTCAGAAAAATGTTATCTCTAGCCTCAGATAAAATTTGCATGTATAGCATGTCACTTGAGGGAAGTTGGAAAAGTTTTCATGAGTGAAAATGTAGTATTTTCTGAGTTACAAAAGTTTAATTATTCATAAGCATTGTCTCATGAATTCCTATTATCTCATCTAGGTATAAAAGACAGCAGCCTCTGTCTGGGGTATGTTTTCATTACATTTGTGAATCATCCCTGGGGAAAGAAGATGCCATGTTAAACTAGCCCTTAAGGAGGCCTTCATGATGAGAACCTGAAGTCTCCAGTGGACACCAGAGAGGTGGTAAGCCTTCATGAAAATGAAATGAAAGTGAGCTTGCAAGTGGATCTTCCTACCTCAGTTAAGTATCCAGATGACTGCAGGTAGCTAGCTAATGGACAGATTTCTACTTTATGAGAGAATATGAACCACAATCACCAGCAACAGTGAACCTCATAAACTGTAAGACTGTAGATTTTTGTTGCTTTGAACTATTCAATTTTATCTATAAACTAATACAACCCATAATTAATTTATAAAGAAACTGAGCAAAGAGAAAGTGACTGCCCAAGGTTATTCAGGCAGTCAATGACTGTCAGATACTATCACTTGCCTAAAAATATCCACTTCCCCTACCATATTTCTAACTAATATAAACTCAATTAAGTTGTGTTTCAGAAAAGAATAAGCCTTTCACCAGCCTCAGGCAATGAATCTTGATTGATATAAATCAATCATAGTAATTACATTCCCCTTACTTGATTGGTTGAAATTTTAGAGACTAGGATGTGACAAAATACAGGCCAACAAGAGAAATCTAATGAAGGTTTTCTCTGATACAAAGAGACACTAGGGTATAAAAACTCCTTTACTTTCTGTTTGACATTATTATATCTTCATCTTATACCTGAGATTATGGCAGACATATGGAGACATTGAGAAGTAGTATACTTGTTATGGACTGATTGTGTATCCCTAAAATTCATATGTTGAAGCCCTATACCCACGAGCAGTAGTATCTGGGTGTGGGGCCTTTGGGAAGTAACTAAGCTTAGGCGAGATCATGAGAGTAGGATGGTATTTGTCTCCTTTTAAGGAGACCAAAGATCATTCCATCTCTCTACTCAATGTAATACACTGTTCTAGCATCTTTTGCTTTTCTCTCAATTTTTGGTCTTGGACATTACTATTCAAGATCAGTTTTGACAATAAACATGGTAATTTTTTTCCTTCAATATGTCATAATCTACTGCCATGCCGGTAAAATCCTTTCCATCTGAATTTACTGTTAGTGGTTGTTTCAGCAAAAAAAAATCATATTTTAAGAATAAAGCACTTAACTAGAATTGGTCTACATAAATTGAATACAGCTAAAAGTGTGTTAGAGAATATATTGTGTAAGTGAAAAGGTATTAGATCCTCCCAACAGCAGACTGGAAAAGTAATCTTCGCTGTGCATGATTGCTGCAAAAATAATCTTCGCTGTGCATGATTCATTCTCTTAACTATTCCCAACTTGGTATGTCAACATATACTGATTTAATGTCTGCCCATTTTTACTCAAGTTATAGTATGGAGAATTATTTATGTCTAGATGAATGGGTAAACTTTAGCACGTTGAGTTTAAAATATAACCAGATGATATATTTGGTAGCTAGTGTACCACTTGGAAAGGATTAATATTATGAAACTGTTATATTCAAAGAAGCTCACCATTGGTAAAATGAAAGTATGCAGACATTGAAAATGTCAGGATAACAGGGATTGATAGCAGAAAAATTACCTGTTTCGTCATCAAGAATGATGAGAAAAGCAGTGGAACACTGAAAAAATGGCCAACAATATTTAGGCTCCCCATACAGCTTTGGCTGTATGAAATAAAATTATCTGATAATTAAACTTCTGAATACCATTCAGGGCTAGAACCACAAATCACTGCCATGAATATATCCAAATACCAAATTTTTCTTAGCAAAATTCACAACATGGGACCTTTATAATATATTTGTTAAATACCCTTTATAAGAATGTCTTGCCAATGGGTTTTAGCTTTCCCATCTCTGATCTGGAAAGAACAATTCCCTCCACCCCTAAGTCCCACAGCCACCAGAGCCCCAGGCAAGTTTGCTATAGATTCACTGTGATCAAAGAAATTCACAGCAAAACGTTTGTTGGGTGAAAGGGTTATACCCAACTTTATTTCCACAGTGGCAGGCCAGTCACTAAAATCCTGTTCACTCAGAGCGAGTCTGTATGCAGCAAGCCGGTCTCTGCCTCTGGGCCTCTCTGCAAAGTCATCTCACGCAGCTGTCCTCTGAGCCTCTGTCTTCAGCATTGCCACCACTCCAGCCTCTGCTCTCCTGCAGCCTTGCAGCCGTGCCATCATGTCACCGTGTCACGCCCAGGGCACTGGGTGGAGCTCTTTATATAGAGTCAACAGCCATGTATTGCCCACAGGTGTGCAGTGAGCTAGTCAATTAGGACCAGGTGAGAATCCTGGCCACAGGAACTCTCATTTTATCCACACTCCACCCCTCCAGGATTCTCCCCTCTCAATCTATGTGCCCTTACTCCTCTGCAATGGTCCCTGTGCAAGGAAGCTCGAACATTGTTCTCCAGTAAAAAGTCTTGCAGACACACAGGCCAGACTTGTGGCTCTGTCTCTGACCTCTGCCTCTTTAGTCTTAATGGCTTGAACTTCTGCACTGGTTTCAGTTGTTGCCATAGCTCCAGTAAGATCCTATTTGGCTTCCCCTCTAATTTCCTTCCATCTACTTCTGACTGTATCAAATCAACCCATATCTGGGTCCTTGCAACCCTTCTGGAGCCCCTCAAATTCCTCCTGTGAATGACAGGTCTTATTTCTTTCCAGGTTCTTGTTGTTTCAGCTACTGTACATGTCACCTCGAATTTTATAATCGCTGCCCCAGTAAGCTACACTGTCAGGGAAGATAATTTCTGGGGCTGATGGAACCTTTCCCTGCACTCCTCCAAGTGCCTCCTCTGTTACAGTGCCTCGCAACAATGCTAGCTCAGTCTTCAGAAGCTCTCTTTCCTTCATCTCAATGCTTCACAGCTGATGTTCTCATGCCGCCTCACCTGTGCTTCCCTCTGGAGTTCATCTTTTTCCTTGATGGCCTCTTCCTCCTTCAGAACACCTGGCAGTACTGCCGTCTCATCTCCAATGGCACTTGCTGGCAATGCTCTCGTGCTGCCTCCTCTTGCATCAATGCCATCTCCTTCCTCAGGAATCCACAGAAGTTTGTAGCTAGAATTCTCAAGCAGCCAACCCACAGCCCCTGCTGCCTCACGGGCACTCTACTTCTCAAAGGATCTACTTATTTTACCAAGGGCCACCCCTACAGCCTCAGGTGTCACCTTCACTTGCCTCCAGTCCTGGGGCGGGGCCCAGTCCTCTTAGAGGCAAACCACCTCAGACCATATACCCATTGAGGGACAATCCACTGTCTCCCAATTCACAGGGGAAGCCTGCGGAAGCACCCCTCCTATAAGGGCAGCCTGTCTTTTTCCTTGGTCAACAATGAACTTGCTGACTTTTGCCAATTGTCTTGCCAATGGGTTTTAGCTTTCCCATCTCTGATCTGGAAAGGACAGTTCCCTCCACCCCTAAGTCCCACAGCCACCAGAGCCCCAGGCAAGTTCGCTATAGATTCACTGTGACCAAAGAAATTCACAGCAAAACATTCTTGGGGTGAAAGGGTTATACCCAACTTAATTTCCACAGTGGCAAGTAAGTCACTAAAATCATGTTCGTTCAGAGATAGTCTGTATGCAGCAAGAGGGTCTCTGTCTCTGGGCCTTTCTGCTAAGCCATCCCTCATAGCTCCCCTCTGGGCCTCTCTGTGCAATCTAACACAGCCATCCTCTAGTCCTTGGTGTTGCCACCACTCCAGCCTCTGCTCTGCTCTCCTGCAGCCTTGCAGCCATGCAACCATGTCATGCCCAGAGCACTGGGCAGAGCTATTTATATAGAGTCAACAACCATTTATTGCCCACAGATGTGCAGTGAGCTAGTCAACCAGGGCCAGATGAGAATCCTGGCCACAGGAACTCTCATTTTATCCACAAAGTAATGTTTCTAAAGGTGAGTACATTAAATACTAAAATATGTTTTAGTATCATATTTATATATATTTGAATTCAGTTTTATGCCATCAAAGCAACTGTACAAATATGTATTTTCTTGTAAGGGCAGTCTTATGTTCTATTTATTTAACCATTATAATTATTTAAATGCCTTCACATTCAGAATATAAATTAAAATAACTCACAATGCTGCCTGAGATTAAAGATGGCGGCGTGAGAGGTGAGACAGAGGCGTCCTCCTAAAACTGTGCATAATATGAAAATATAACTAATACAACTACTCTTAAAAGACCAACAGGAAAGAGGACTGCGCCAAACTGCATACACCTGGAGACAAGAGCAGACCTCATGGAAAATAGTAATGTACTAAAGCTGTGGACCTACAGGATCCAAGCCCTTCCCCCACCCCAGCTCACCAACGGGAGGAAGAGGAATGGAGCTGAGAAGGAGTGAATATCTGTGACTGCTGAATACCTAACTCTGGAGATCTGCTCTGGGAGCACAAACCTAGATTTCCTGGTGCTTGAATGATACTCTCTTAATTACAGGATTGCAAAGCTAAGACAGGCAGAATTCCTGGAGAGACTGAGATTCCAGCTGCTTGTGGAAAGCAGGGAACCATATCCAGCTGCTCTGGGACAAAAGAAAGGTGGGCAGTCTGAGAGACTTCCTAACAAAGAAGGCCTTAGCAAGAAGGCTGTAAAGGGGCAAGGATTGCACAGAGTTTACTGCTCAGGAGAAAGGACAGGTAGACAAAATTTTCTGGGTACACTCTGCCCAGCAGATTGGGAGCTTTCATGATCTTCAGGTGCTCCAGCTCCCTGGCTGCCTACACAGCTCCAAGAACCACTTCCATAACAGGCAGACTACTGTGCCTTTTTCCTGGCCAGCCCTACTGGGCTTGCAACCTGGGAAACCCTACCCTGGTGTTAGGCCACCCAGAGGGAAGATCTGCCTAAAGCAACTAAAAACGCAAAGCACAGAGGCTTATACCTGTGTGGTTGGCCAACTGGTTCAGGCAGTGGAGACAGGCATAGCAGCCGGGAAGCAGGAAACAGCTCTTTCCTCCCCCTAGGCACCAATACCACTCCCTGCAACCCCTGACATTGCTTCAGGGGCTGAGCAGCTCCAGAGAGTAGAGCTTCTGGGCACTAGAGGGTGTAATACACACATATGAAATGCCAAAGAAACCTGGTCCAGAGCAAAATTATTAGTACAACTCCTGAGAAAGTCCTAAATGATATTGACCTCATGACTCTCCCTGAAAGAGAGTTCAAAATAAAAATAATTAACATGCTCATGGAGGTATGGAAAGATATTCAATAACTCAGGAATAAATTAGGGTCTGAGATCCAATCATTAAAGAGCACAATGGACAGTATTAAATGCAGATTGGATACGGTGGAAGAGACGATAAATGAAATAGAAACTAGAGAAGAGGAATACAGAGAAGCTGAGGCACAGAGAGAAAAAAAAGGATCTCTAAGAATGAAAGAATATTGAGAGAACTGCATGACCAATCCAAATGGAACAATATTTGCATTACAGGGGTACCAGAAGAAGAAGAGAGAGAAAAGGGGATAGAAAGTATCTTTGAGGAGGTAATTGCTGAAAACTTCCCCAATCTTGAGAAGAAGATTGTCTCTCAGGCCATGGAGGTGCACAGAGATCCCAACAGAAGTGACCCAAGGAACACAACATCAAGACATGTATTAATTAAAATGGCAAAGATCAAAGATAAGGGCAGACTATTAAAAGCAGCCAGAGAGAGAAATAAGATCACATACAAAGGAAATCCCATCAGGCTATCATCAGACTTCTCAGCAGAAATCTTATAGGCCAGAAGGGAGTGGTATGATGTATTTAATGCAATGAAGCAGTATGGCCTTGAACCAAGATTACTTTATCCAGCAAGATTATCATTTAAATTTGAAGGAGGGATTAAACAATTCCCAGATAAGCAAAAGCTGAGAGAATTTACCTCCCACAAACCATCTCTATGGTGTATTTTGGAGGGACTGCTATAGATGGAAGTGTTCCTATGGTTGAATAGCTGTCACCAGAGGTAATAAAACAATAGTAAAGAAAGTAGAACAGCTAGTTACTAAGAAAATGCAAAATTAAATTAACTATCCCCAAAGTCAATCAAGGCATAGACAAACAGTACAGAATATGAAACCTAATATGTAAATAATGGAGGAGAAAAAAACAAAAAAATAACCTTTAGATTGTGTTTGTAATAGCATATTAAGTGAGTTAAGTTAGACTCGTAGATAGTAAGGAAGTTAACCTTGAACCTTTGGTAACCACGAATCTGAAGCCTGCCATTCCAAGAAGTAAATACCTATTCATAATCACCCCAAATGTAAATGTACTGAATGCACCAATCAAAAGTCATAGAATCACTGAATGGATAAAAAGACAAGACCCATCTATATGCTGCCTTCAAGACACTCACATTAAACCCAAAGACATACAAAGACTAAAAGTGAAGGGATGGAAAAAGACATTTCATGCAACTAAAAGGGAGAAAAAAGCAGGAGTTGCCGTACTTATATGAGACAAAATAGAATTCAAAACAAAGAAAGTCAGAAGAGACAAAGAAGGACATTACATAATGATAAAAGAGTCAATTCAACAAGAACATATAACCATTATAAATAACTATGCACCTAACAGAGGAGCTCCTACATATGTGAAACAAATACTAGCAGAATTAAAGGGGGAAATAGAATGCAATGCATTCATTCTAGACTTCAACACACCACTCTGAAAGACAGATCATCCATACAGAAAATGACTAAGAAGACAGAGGCAAGAGGCAATGAACAAAACATTAGAACAGATGGACCTAACAGACATCTATAGAATTCTACACCCAAAAGCATCAGAACACACATTCTTCTCAAGTGCACATGGAACATTTTCAAGAATAGATCATATACTAGGCCACAAAAAGAGCCTTGGTAAATTAAAAAATATTGAAATTGTACCAACCTGCTTCTCAGACCTCAAAGGAATGAAACTAGAAATGAATTATGCAAAGAAAATGAAAAATCCCACAAACACATGGAGGCTTTATAACATGCTCCTAAATAATCACTGGATCAATGACCAAATAAAAACAGAGATCAAGCAATATATGGAGACAAATGACAACAATAATTCAACACCGCAAAATCTTTAGGATGCAGTGAAGGCCATGCTAAAGGAAAGTATATTGCAATACAGGCCTACCTCAGGAAAGAAGACCAATCTCATATGAGCAGTTTAAACCTGCAATTAAAAAAACTAGAGAAAGAAGAACAAATGAGACACAAGGTCAGTAGAAGGAGAGACATAATAAAGAAAACATCAGAAATAAATAAAAGTGAGAAGAATAAAACAATAGAAAGGACCAACAAAAGCAAGAGCTGGTTCTTCAAGAAAATAAACAAAATAGATAAACCCCTAGGCATAATTATCAAGAAAAAAAGAGAGTCTATTCACAAAAACAGAATCAGAAATGAGAAAGGAAAAATCACTAAGGACACCACAGAAATACAAAGAACTATTAGAGAATACTATGAAAAATTATATGCTAACAAACTGGAAAACCTAGAAGAAATAGACAATTTTTTAAAAAATACAACCTTCCAAGGCAGAACCAGAAAGAAACAGAAAATCTCAACAGACCTTTTAGCAGCAACAAAATTGAACTGGCAATCAAAAACCTACCTAACAACAAAATTCCTGGACCAGATGGCCTCACAGCTAAATTTTATCAAACGTTTGGGGAAGACCGAATACCCATCCTCCTTAAAGTTTTCCAAGGAGTAGTAGAAGAGGGAATACTTCCAAACTCATTCTATTAGGCCAGCATCACTCTAATACCAAAACCAGGCAAAGACACTACAAAACAAGAAAATTACAGACAAATATCCCTGATGAACATAGACACAAAAATACTCAACAAAATATTAGCAAACCGAATTCAAATATACATCAAAAGTATCATCCATCATGATCAAGTAAGATTTATTCCAGGAATGCAAAGATGGTACAACATTTAACAATCCATCAACATCATCCACCACATTAACAAAAAGAAGGACAAAAACCACATGATCATCTCCATAGATGCTGAAAAAGCATTTGACAAAATTAAACATCCATTCGTGATAAAAACGCTCAACAGAATGGGTAAAGAGGGCAAGTACCTCAACATAATAAAGGCCATATATGACAAACCCACAGCCAACATTATACTTAACAGTGAGAAGCTGAAACATATTCCTTTAATATTGGGAACAAGACAAGGATGTCCATTCTCCCCACTTCTATTCAACATAGTACTGGAGGTCCTAGCCCTGGCAATCAGACAACACAAAGAAATAAATGGCATCCAGACTGGCTGGGAAGACGTTAAACTGTCCCTGTGTGCAGATGACATGATATTGTACATAAAAAACCCTAAAGAATCACTCCAAAACAACTAGATCTAATATCTGAATTCAGCAAAGTTGCGGGATACAAAATTAATACGCAGAAATCTGCGGCATTCCTATACACTAACAATGAACTAGCAGAGAGAGAAATAAGCAAAACAATTCCATTCAAAGTTGCATCAAAAAGAATAAAATACCTAGGAATAAACATAACCAAGGAAGTGAAAGACCTATACTCTGAAAACTACTAGACACTCATGAGAGAAATTAAAGAAGATACCATTAAGTGGAAACACATCCCGTGCTCATGGATAGGAACAATTAATATTGTTAAAATGGCCATCCTACCTAAAGCAATCTAGATTCAATGCAATTCCTATCAAAATACCAACAGCATTTTACAACGAACTAGAGAAAATCATTCTAAAATTCGTATGGAACCACAAAAGTCCCCTAATAGCCATAGCAATTAAGAGAAGGAAGATTAAAGCTGGGGATTATTCTCCCCAACTTCAAGCTTTACTACAAAGCCACAGTACTCAAGACAATTTGGTACTGGCACAAGAACAGACCCATAGACCAAAGGAACAGAATAGAGAGCCCTGATATAAACCCAACCATATATGGTCATTTACTATATGATAAAGGAGCCATGAACATACAATTGGGAAATGACAGCCTCTTCAAAAGCCGGTGTTGGCAAAACTGGGCAGCTACATGCAAGAGAATGAAACTGGATTATTTTTTAACCCCATACACAAAAGCAAACTCAAAATGGATCAAGAACCTAAATATAAGTCATGAAACTATAAAACTCTTAGAAGACAACTTAGGCAAAAATCTCCTCAATATAATCATGAGCAACTTCTTCCTGAATGCATCTCCTCGAGCAAGGGAAACAAAAGCAAAAATGAACTCATGGGACTACATCAAACTAAAAAGTTTCTTTATGGCAAAGGAGACCATTAACAGAACAAAAAGACATCCTACAGTGTGGGAGAATATATTTGTAAATGACATATGTGACAAGGGGTTGACATCCAAATTATATAAAGAACTTATACGCCTCTACACCCAAAAATCAAGTAACCCGATTAATAAATGGGCAGAATAAATGGGCAGAGGATATGAAGAGACGGTTCTCCAAAGAAGAAATTCAGATGGCCAACAGACACATGAAAAGATGCTCCACATCACTAATCATCAGGGAAATGCAAATTAAAACCACAATTTGATATCACCTCACACCAGTAAGGATGGCCAGCATCGAAAAGTCTAAGAACAACAAATGCTGGCGAGGATGTGGAGAAAGAGGAACCCTCCTACACTGCTGGTGGGAATGTAAGCTAGTTCAACCATTGTGGAAAGCAATATGGAGGTTCCTCAAAAAACTCAAAATACAAATACCATTTGACTCAGGAATCCCACTCCTTGGAATTTACCCAAAGAATACAGCTTCTCAGATTCAAAAACACATGTGCATGCCTATGTTTATTGTAGCACTTTTTACAATAGCCAAGATATGGAAGCAACCTAAGTGTCCATCAGTAGATGAATGGATAAAGAAGAGGTGGTACATATACCCAATGGAATACTATTCAGCCATAAGAAGCAAACAAATCCTGCCATTTGCAACAACATGGATGGAGCTGGAGGGTATTATGCTCAGTGAAATAAGCCAGGAATATAAAGACAGTGCCAAATGATTTCCCTCATTTGTGGAGTATAACAACAAAGCAAAACTGAAGGAACAAAATAGTAGCAGACTCAGAGACTCCTAGGAGGAACTAGTGGTTACCAAAGGGGAGGGGTGTGGGACGGCTGGTTGGGAGGGCAGGAAAAGGGGATTGAGGGGTATTTTGTTTAGTACACATGGTGTGGGGGATCACGGGAAAAACAGTGTAGCACAGAGAAGGCAAACAGTGAATCTGTGTCATCTTACTACACTGATGGACAGTGACTGAATTGGGGTATCGGTGGGGACTTGATAGTATAGGTAAATGTAGTAACCACAGTATTTTTTTCATGTGAAACCTTCATGAGAGTGTATATCAATAATACCTTAATTTAAAAAAAAGGAATATGTCAAGAACTGTAGATGAAAACCAAATATACCTGGGGAATATATATTTCTTATGACTTATTACATCATCTACCTGAGAGAAATGAAAGCCTATATCCAAATAAAGACCACTTTTCACTAAAAAAAGACAAAAAAGAAAAAGAAATGCTGCCTAATATATGAATTGTTTAATAAAATCACTTGGATCTTCAAAAAAACAAAAAAATAAAAATAAAATAACTCATGAAAATGTGGAATATTTTTTCTCATGGCTTTGTCATTTTCACATCATTCTAACACAACCTGTACTGAAACAATTGCCCCTTTAATCAGTCAGGAGCCAACTAAATACCCTGTCATTAAAGATTTCATCAGGGCTCAAAACCTTAGTAAAAAGGGAGTTACTACATTTTTCTAGCTAAGCTTTTGATGAACATTTCTAGTTTTTTCAAAGGTATAGTGAGATTTGTGATTAGCCCTTTCTGGTTATTTGTTGATTATTTTTGTTGAAATTAAAATTTAAATCCCAGTATATTGCTTAAAAGTTATCAGTCATTTCTTTGCTATTTGTTCACTTTGATCACTTTGGTATTCTTCAACATTGGCAGACATAGCATATAATTAGAGCTCCAGGGGAAAAGGGTGTTCCTAGGTTTGGTGAATCCCCTATGAAACCAGTAAAACCAAAATAAGTAAAGAGAAAGGATAGGTTGAGAAAAACCAGTTTTACTTCTCACAGCTTGCTCAAATTCACTAGCGAGGCCTGGCCCCATCCATCTCCTCTGGCCACCACTTGGATTCTGTCCTCACAGTGCTCTCTTTACTTCCCATCTGCCCCTTTTTGGAGGAAATCCATTGGTGGGTCCTTCGTGACTAGCAGACACCAGGCCAATTACATGCCAGGAACAGAGGGGAGGAGAGAATGGCCATTATCTCCTCACCCCTTGCCCTGGAGGCAGTGGAAGGCTGAAGCAGTAAGCACCTATTGATATGTAAATGGGTAAAGATGAGGTGGGAGATTCTGGAAATTATACCATTTACCTTTCCAAAATTCTTACCTCATAAGCCATTCTACCTCTCTATCATGTCTGCCTTGGTAGGGTTATTTGGTACATGAAACTTCCACTTTATTTCTAATTGCTGCACCCATTCTTGTAACACATGTCCAGTAAACTCAGTGCTTTGATCACTCTCCATCACCCTGCAGTCGGCCATAGGCTGCAAAGAGATGCTCTAGGCCCATTTTGGTCATTTGCTGATCTGCACAATGTGCAGGAAAAGCAACCAATAGGCCAATAGCTGTGTCCACACAAGTCATGGCATACCAATATCCTTCTGATATAGGCAGAGGCCCAATATAGTCTATTTGCCACCTGACAAGAGGTATTGGCCCCTTACCTTTTGTCCATGTTGCTGCAGGAGCTCAAAATGGAAGTCCCTCTCAGAGCACACAAGGCACTCCTGCCAGGAACTGATGACTTCTTTGAAGGTCAAAGGCAGACCCCCACTGACAGGCTACAGCCCACATTGTCTTTTGCCCTGTGTGTAACAAACACTGATGTAACCATTGGGCTACATCAGAAGCAGGCTTTCCTTTTGGTCAAAACACCTGGGCCAGTGTGTTGGCTTCATCATTTCCTGGGGTTGCCAAAGGCAAATGGCTGGTCACATGATGTATGGTAGGTGTTTTTGTCTGACCAGAGGCCCACAGGTCTTGCTACAACTCTTGTCCCCAAATGGGCAAGTGACCAACCATCCAGTTGGCATGGAACCATGTTGGTAGCCAGAGGATCAAACCCTGATAGACATCCCATCTGTCAGTGCACACAACCATGTGTGACCAAGCGCCATACTCTCCACAACTCAGCCCATTGGTTGCACTCCTCTCCACATCCTCCAGCCATATTTCTCAGTCTTTGGATGGAAAGCCACAGCCCTCTGCTTCAGGGCCTGCCCATGACTGAATCCACCTGTATACCAAGCATGTTTTCTTCATTTGGATAACTATTTGCCATATTGTGCCCTTTACCAGGTTTTAGCTCTTGTGGAGACTCAAGAATGTGAATCTTCTCTATGTATATTCCACAACGTTTAAAGCCTGCATTGTCCAAAAAGTATTCCAATAGATTTTAATAACTTATTAATTAGTTCTATCAAGTAATTTGTAGTTGTACTCTCTTCCCCTCTGCTCATGTATTTGTAAAAGTAATGATCCACCGCCACCAATAATTTACATGTGTTCTTCATGAGATAAGGGTTATTAGATTCCCTTTAATACACAACCTTGAAGGAATGTTGAGTCCCCTTTCACGCACAGCCTTGAATTGCCTCCAGGTGCAGCAGCTTCTTATCACTCAGAAGCTGCACCCAAGTGTATTGTCTGCAACAATTTCTGTTCTTCAGAAGTCACAAGGCCACCATCCTGCTCACCAAGGCCCTAAATTCCTATATAAGCAGCTCCCCCCTTGCTGCCACTGCTGCTCTCTCTCTCTTTGGAGACAGCCACTCTGCCTTACAGGGAATAAAACCATGCTGACGGAGTTCTCGTGTTCTTCTTTGTGAGCAAGTGAGCCGGGTAGCTAAAGAACCCTTTCATTGGTGTTTCTGCCCGGTTTAGGGTCTCCCAGTTGCCTGCTTTTCCTAGGAATTTGAGCTGCACCGGGAATCCCATAGCACCCAGCCCCTCTGGACACGGGGGCTCCTCAGTGCCCTCCATCTTTCTGAACACCCCTCCAGCATCCACCACCCATGCCGAAGGAGCGGTGAGTCACCCTCCCCCATCAAGTGACTAAAAATGCCTCTGTGAGTGCCTGAGGGCTGACTGTTGAGTGTCCAGCACCCTCGTGGCCTCACCGCAGGCAGAGGACTGCCCCCAGTCACTGCCTTCATTGGCTACAGCTGTGCCCCTAGTCTCTTCCAGTCCAGTTTCTCTCGTCCCCAGCAGGCAAAAGACTTGCCCTCAGTCCAGTTTCTCTTGTCCCCAGCAGGTGAGAAACTGCCCTCCGTCTCCAGGAGACTGTCCCCCATCAGTTTCTCTCATCCCCAGTATGCAAGAGACGGCCCCAGCCAGTCCAGTTTCTCTCGTCCCCAGCAGGTGAGAGACTGCCCCCAGCCAGACCAGTTTCTCTTGTCCCCAGCAGGCAAGAGACTGCTCCCTAGACCCGCAGTGGGTCAGTGATGCCCCCAGTCCTCTAGTTTCTCCCATCCCTTTTGCACCCCTACTAGGCCCATAGCAGGTCATTGACACCCCAGTCCCTCTCGTCCCCAGCAGGTGAGAGACTGCCCCTATTGTGACTCCTCTGTTCCATTGGCTTATAGCTGGGCTCATAGCCAAAAAGTCCTAGCGCCAGGCACCCATTGCTTGCTCAGGGCAAGCATGTCCCTCCAGTGACAGAGGTGATGACCCCTCACTTGGACTTGGGCTACTCTTTGGAGCTCTGAGCCCCCTAGGAATGCCTGGGGTGTGCTGCAGCAACTCCATGAAAGACTCACAATGGGACCATCCCCCTCCATCCCTGCCGATTCGCCACTAGGCTGCCTCCCAGACAATTTCAAAACTCTTCATCTACATCCAGATCTAAAACCCTCCAAGTTAATTCGGTTCTGCAGCCAGATTTGGCCCCAATATCCTTTAGACAATAAAACAATTTGGCCCCAAAATGGGTCCTCAGACCCTAAAGTCCTTCGAGACCTTCATAACTTCTGTGCGTTCAGGCAAATGGAAGGAAATTCCCTATGTTCAAGCTTTCTTCTATCTTCTAAACAAGCCATCTCTCTGTAGGTCTTGTCACCCCAAATATGCCCTTGCCGTCCTTTCAAGCTCTCCAAGTGCTCCCTCTTCCTCCCTAGACCCAGATCCTGCAGATGAACTCCCACCTTATCACTCAGCAGCCCAAAGCTAAGTCATTTCCCCTCCCCCACCTGCCTTTACAGGGATGCAACCATCCACCTCTGGTCTCACATCCAACTCCTGTGCTTCCAGGCCTACTCCCACCACCCATAACCTATACCCCCTCTTCCTTCTCCTACATCGCCTGCCTTCACCCCTCCGACCCTCCCTTCTTCTCCGTCCACAGCCTCCGTATCACCCCCACTGCTCTCTCCCCACCCTGACACCTGTTCAGTCCCCTTGCCTCCCAGTCCACCCGCCACTCGCAGTCGTACTAAAGATCACCTCTTAGCCCCACTGAGAGAAGTAGCAGGAACTGAAGATGTTATCAGAGTACACATTCCCTTTTCCCTTTCTGACCTCTCACAAATTGAGAAGCATCTCGGCTCCTACACTTCCAACCCTACAACCTATACCAAAGAATTCCAATACCTCACCCAATCCTACAATCTCACCTTCCATGACCTCCGTCATCATGTCTAGTACCCTCCTGCCCAAAGAGTGCAGGAGAGTCTGGGAACTGGCTAGAACCCATGCAGACGATATGCACCTTACCAACCCCACTCACCCCATGGGACCAGAAACAGTGCCAGATAGAGACCCAGGATGGGACTATAACCACCCCCAAGATATCATTCGCCGAGGCCAGTTTACTACTTGTCTCCTAGCAGGTCTCCGAAAAGCAGCCAATAAAGCCATTAATTATGAAAAATTACAGAATGTCCTTCAGGATAAGGATGAAAACCCTTCAGCCTTCCTAGACAGGCTCACACAAGTCCTCTTACAGATCCAGAAACTCTTGATAGGCGGCAACTCCTAATGACTTACTTCTTTGCTCAAAGTTTTTCCGATATAAGAGCAAAACTAAAAAAGTTCGAATGGGGGCCCCTTACACAGTCCGAAGTTTTAGCTGTAGCCTTCAAGATGTACAATTGGAGAGATGAGAAAGTCTTAAAACATAAATACCAGCTGAAACACCAAATGATGGCTAAGGCCTTTCCTCCCGTGACTGTCAACTCCTGAGGGCCTGAGAAGACAGCCTCACCACCAAAACCATGCTACAAGTGCAGCCAAGCAGGCCATTGGGCAAGAGCTGGCCCCAACCTGAGAAAGCCTTTTGGGCTCTGACCCAAGTGCCACCTCCTCAGACATTGGGCACTTGATTGTCCTAGTGCTCAGAGAAGCACATGGCCAATTGACCCTGCCATACCCCCAGTCTCTATCTTCAACCTAGCAGATGAAGATAGTGAGGCCCAGGGCTCTCTCGAATCGCCACCGCCATCACCACCAAAGAGCCCTGGGTGACAGTCACAGTGGCAGGAATCCCACTCTCCTTCATCATTGACACCAGAGCTACTTACTCCATTCTGTGTTCGTATAAGGGCCCCGTCTCCCATTCCTGCACATCTATCATAGGAGTTTGTGGCACCCCTTACCAACCCTTTTCAACCGCCCCCCTCACTTGCACTGTAACTCAAACCACTTTCACACACTCATTTCACACACTCATATCCCATGCTGCCCTACACCCCTTATTGGTAGAGATATTTTACACAAATAGGGGTTTTATTTCCTTTCGCCCCTCACATCACCTCAACTCAGACTCGCCAGCAGTTCATTTTCTCCTCTCTCTTCAGAGCACCCCCTCCCCCCCATTCCAGCTCCACCCTTACCGCCAAACCTTGTAAATCCCTCTGTCTGGGACATGAACAACCCATCCCTAGCTAAGTGCAACCCAGTCCAGATTAATCTTAAAAACCCAGACTGCTTCCTATCACAATCCCAATACCTGCTGCCCTTGTGCAGCCAGCTTGGCCTCCAGCCTATCATCCAAAATCTGTTAAGAAAAGGCTTCTTGAAGCCTACCCACTCCCCTTTCAACACCCCAATACTTGCAGTTATAAAGCCTAATGGCACTTTCAGGTTAGTCCAAGATCTCCAAATCATAAGTGAAGCAGTCATCCCCATCCATCCAGTAGTACCCAACCCATACACTCTCCTTTCCTCAATCCCAAGCTCCACCACCTATTTTTCAGTAATAGATTTAAAAGATACCTTCTTTACCATACCTCTCCACCCTGATTCCCAAAATCTCTTTGCCTTCACATGGACAGACCCCACCTCCCATGTCTCCACCCAATTAACATGGACTGTCCTTCCCCAAGGCTTTAGAGACAGTCCCCACCTATTTGGCCAAGTGCTGGCACACGACCTCCAACATATTTCTTTTCTTCACTCTACCCTCTTACAATATGTCGATGATCTTCTTTTATGCAGCCCTTCCCTAGCAACCTCACAACAAGAAACAATCACCCTAGTAAACTACCTCTCTGACTGTGACTACCGTGTCTCCCCAGAAAAAGTGCAGTTATCCACATCTCAAGTCTCATACTTAGATGTCCTTCTGACCCCTGGCCGAAAAGCCATAACTCTATGCAAGAAACAACTAATACATGATATCCCTGTCCCTTCTACAAAAGAGGAGATCCTTTCCTTCTTAGGCCTGGCAAACTTTCTCCTTAGCTGGATCCCCAACTTCTCCGTACGTGCAGCTCCCCTCTATGCTGCAGCAAAGGGCTCCCTCTCCGACCCCCTTTTGCAGCCAGTGACACGCCCCTTCTCTTCCCTGCAAAAGGCTCTCCTACAAGCTCCAGCCCTGCACCTGCCAGATCTCTCTAAACCCTTCCTCCTATATGTTAATGAAACCCACGAGTTTGTTCTTGGGGTCCTTTGCAAGACCACACTTTCCACACCTGCCCCTGTAGCATATCTCTCAAAGCAATTAGATACCACCACCCGTGGATGGTCACCATGCCTCTGCACCTTAGCAGTCACAGCTATTCTTCACCAAGAAGTAAGAAAACTCACCTTTGGAACAGCCAACACCATCCTTTCACCCCACCGCCTGTCAGAACTCTTAACATACAAACATCTAAAAACCCTTCCCCCTAGTTGAATCCTAGCCCTGCAAGTCACCTTCCTAGAAGATCCCTCCATTTCCTTTGCTACATGCACCCCTAGGAACATTGCCTCCCTACTCCCTTCCCCAGCCAACACTTCAACAAATCCAAAACCTGAACACAATTGCATCCAAATCCTAGAAAACCTACTTCCTCACCCTATCAACCTACAAGAAGGAGCACTCCAACAAGCCACACATGTATGGTTCACTGATGCGAGTTCTTTCATTACCCCTGATGGCACCCGGAGAGCCAGGTATGCCGTAGTCTCCCCCTCTCCAACTATAGATGCAGCCCCCTTGCCCCCACACACCACTAACTAACAAGCAGAACTCATAGCTCTCACCCTCGCACTTACCCTAGCAAAGGGAGACATCCTCACTGTCTACACAGACTCCAAATACGCTTTCCATATCTTACTCTCCCATGCAGCTATCTGGAAAGAAAGGAGATTCCTTACCACAAAAGGGACCTCCATCACTAACGGGAAGCTCATCACAGCCTTGTTAGAAGCCTCACAATTTCCACAGTCCATTGGCCTTGTTCACTGCAAATCTCATCAAACAGATCAATCGTTCGTGTCCAATGGGAATAACAGAGCAGATGCTGCAGCCAAAGCAGCTGCTGCAGCACCATTTATCAGACTCCTACAGCCCCTGCCTCCCACACCCACTCCTTCCATCCATCCCTGTAATATGACAGACCTCCTCACGTACTTACACACCATCTTCCACTCTAACAGTCAAGCTCTTGTGCAATTTCTAAAACCTTTTTACCCTTTGTCGTCAGATGATCTTGCCCTCCTCAAACATATTTCTTCCACATGCAACATCTGTCAGAGAGTCAACCCTAACACACCTACTCACAAACCCACCTTTCCCAGCCACCAAGCTCGTGGACTCCTCCCAGGTGCCGACCAGCAAGTAGATTTCACATGTATGCCCACCATAAAGAAGTACAAATACCTCCTTGTTTTAGAAGACACTTTTAGTGGGTGGGTAGAAGCCTTTCCAACCAGCAACAAAAGAGCCTCTACAGTAGATGATATCATGCTTGCCCACATCATTCCCAGATTCGGGCTCCCCACTTCCCTGCAGTCAGACAATGGGCCCGAGTTCACTTCTGCAGTAACCCAAGCCATAATTAAAATGCTCTCTATCCCTTGGTAATTTCACATCCCTTATCACCCACAGTCCTCAGTAAAAGTGGAGAGAACCAATCGAACTCTAAAAAACACCCTTACTAAACTATCCCTAGAACTTCACCTAGACTGGGTCAAGCTTCTACCCCTCACTCTCTTCAAGAGTAGAGGACTACCAAATAAACCCACCAACCTATCCCCTTTTGAGCTCATGTACGGCTGGCCTCTCATTCCCCCGGGAATAAGCCCACAGTCACCAACACTCCCCTCACACTTACTTACTCCACTCCTGCAGTACATATGGTCCCTAATATGGACAACCGCCAACCAAACCACCTCAGCCCTGGCAAAGACAAACATCTCTAGTCCCTACCAGCCAGGAGATCTAGTCCTTTTCTCTCCTCCCCATGCCAAGCACAACCCTCTAACCCCCAAGTGGCAAGGCCCACACCGAGTCATACTTACAACCCCCACCGCAGCCACACCATCACATATTCTTAAACATCATACTCCAAGCTGAGAGAATTCTTCTGGTGCAAGGGCTCCTTAACTACCCACATCTTCCCAAACACCCCCGATCCCTGTCTCATAGTCACCATAGTCCCTCAGTTAACTCTGTACAGTAAATCAGAAATAGAGTGGCTACTGCTACAACACCGCAAAAACAGGCAGCCTTCCTCCCCATTTTAGTCGGACTATCCCTAACCACCTCCACTCTGGGAGTCAGACTCTCTGGAGGAGCCCTAGGACACTCCCTGTGGAGCATCAAAGATCTAAGCACAAAGTTCCAGTCAGCCCTGGATTCAACTGCACAGTCATTAGCATCACTCCAGAGGCAGGTAACCTCAGTAGCACAAGTAGCCTTGCAAAATCGCAGAGCCCTAGACCTCCTCACAGCCGAAAAAGAAGGCACCTGCCTCTTCCTGCAAGAACAATGCTGTTATTACATCAATGAACCAGGCATAGTTGAAGACAACGTCCATAAACTAAGAGAGTTGTCTGAAGAACTTTTAGCCAAAAGAGACACGAGCCCTTACTGGGGGCCCTTCTCTTCAGCTCTGAGAGACATCCTACCTCCTCTCCTCACGCCTCTCATCATTGTCTGCCTCCTCCTACTCTTCGCTCCCTGCCTCATTAATCTTCTAAAAAGCCTCATTCAAACTCAAATTTCAAAAATCACTAACCAAACAATAAATGAGTTAATTATGCAGGAGTACCACCGCCTTCCAACAGAAGAAAGATCCTGCCAGCAGACAGCGCAGTGCTGACAGAAGCCGGAACCATCAGTCGCACTGCGCCCTCTTCCCGCACGAAGCAGCCAGATGAGCCAGCACTTCGCCCCCTTCCCTACACCTCGCATAAGAAATAAAACAAAATGAGGGAATGTTAGATTTCCTTTAATACAAAACCTTGAATTAATGTTGAGTCCCCTTTGACACACAGCCTTGAATTGCCTCTGGGCGCAGCAGCTTCTCAGAAGCTGCACCCCAGTGTATTGTCTGCAACAATTTCTGTTTTTCAGAAGTCACAAGGCCATCCTGCTCACCAAGACCCTAAATTCCTATATAAGCAGCGCCCCCACCCCTTGCCGCCGCTGCTGCTCTCTCTTTCGAGAAGGCCACTCTGCCTGTTTGTCTTACAGGGAATAAAACCATGCTGACGGAGTTCTCATGTCCTTCTTTGCGAGCAAGTGGGCTGGGTAGGTAAACAGCCCTTCAAGGGTCAGCTCTTTTCACCCAGTGAACAAGCTCATCAGGTGGGCTCCCTGTCCTCTGGCCCTTTGGAAGCAGCTCTTCATTATCTGCTTTTATATAACCACATATTTTTGGAGACTGTAAATGTAAAACATTCCTGATATCTTCAGATTTATAAACTAACATTCTTTTGTCTTTAGTATCATTAAATTAGTCTCCAAAGTGGCTCAATATTATATTCTGCCCCATCCATTTTATAATATCATATCCTATGTGGGCTAGAAACCTAGAGTCAGGCTCACCAACCACACATCCCCTGAAGTCCTGCTATTTGATGACTTATGTATTTTCATCTTTACCACCTACCACCATGACTTTAAAATTTTGGGAAAAATGTTTAGCACTTAATGTCAGCTATAATTTAAAATGCCTTTAAAAGGCTAAAAAAGTTAGTGTTTCTAAATGTGTTGAGGCCTGTAAATCCATTTTCTTACCAAGTGCTGTTGTATATTCTATAAAGAGAGAGTATTGTAGTCTGTGAGTAAAGAGTCAAGCTTTGAGTGGCTCGGGGGCCAGATCCAGGCTTGCCCAGAGTCTGTGGCATGAGCATGAAAGGAACCAACCTGGTCAGGAAGAGGACACACTGCCTCATGTACCTGGCCCAGCCACCGCTTCACCTCTCTGGGCAGCTGTCACCTGATGGGGACTCAGGACACTGCTCACACTTGGGGAAGGGGATCCACCCCACCCAGCCCCTCAAGCTTCTTTTACCTCTTGTGCTGCTAGTACATCTTTCAGCAGCATGATCTCAGTTCTCAACAGATTTTTTCCTTTCTCAGAGCATCCCACAACTCATCTCCCTGTTTTCTAATCAACAATGAAGCGAGTTTCTCTCTTTGATAACCCTTTCCAATGCTGTAAGAAACAGCCACCCCACATATCCTGCCACCCTGTGGCCATGAAGTTCTCCCTAAGGAATCCCCTATTTCATGGAGGGCAACTCCACTGCCTCTGGTGTCCTTACCCTTCCCCAATTCTGGAGAGGGGCCCACTCTTCTAGGATGCACTTTACCCCACACCACATCCCCACAGGGGAATCCCCTTGTGTGAGTCCCCACCACTCACAGGGGGATTCCCCAGGTGAATTCACAGGGGGATTCTTGGGTGAGACCCCTGAGGCTGTGGGAGTCTGCAGTGGTAAACAACTATTCATATGTAAATGGCTAGGGCCAGGAAGGAGATTCTGGAAATCTGCCACTTATCTGCACACTGTTCAGTCACATGACATCTATGTTTTTTAAAGGTACTGGATATCCAAACATCTTATTAATGGACAAATTATGAAGACATGCTATGAGCCTTCTGTAATTTCACATCTTACACTTTCCATTGTATATCACTTTATAATTTAAAACCAATCTTTATGCAAACATTGTAATCAGCCAAACATTCCTTTTTTAATAAACTATGACTTCCCCATTCTCTAACCATAGTTATCCCATTAAATAATATTGATGCAAGATTACAGATATTGTTTTCTAGTTTCAGGTCTACAACTTGTTTGCATTATTAGCTTGGATGTCTCCAGGTCTTTTCTATAAAATGAGGTAATAATGACTAACATATTGAAATAAATGATATTACCCAAAGGAATCATTGCTTAATAGGTAATAAATAGTACTTCTCTTTCTGCCTCAAACATTGAATAATTACTCTAAGAAATGTTTGCCTTTACTAATTTCAACGTCTGTACCTTTATAACATATATTACTAAATGTTCTTATGATTACTCAAGAAGTCAAATCCTTCTACTCTTCACACATTACTCTCATAACCTTGACCTTGTCTTCCTAAATCTTATCTATTTTCTAGTACAATGACATGGAAGGTATTAGTCTTTGGAAAGGAAACTGGGTTTTATTACAGATTGGATCTTGAGATACGACCATTTCACTTCTATGAGATTCCAATTTTATCACTTGTTAGTCCCTTTAACAATGTTTATCCATTTATGGCTTTATTCAATTTGAAAAATTTGAGGCTGTTTCTTAGAGTTCATGGTGTCCTGAAAGTCACATTGATACTACTGTAGATGTTCATAAGAATCACATTGTCCTTCTAGGTTTGAGGGTTTCTAGAGGAATCATGTTTGAGGAAAAAAAAGAAATGTAATTTTAAATTAAAATATTTGTCATGTGTATGGAAACACAGCATCAAGAATATAGTCAGTCGTTCTGTGACATCTTTCCATGTTGACATATAATTGCACTAGTTGGGATGAGGATTTAATAATATGTGTAACTGTTGAACCACTGTGCTGTATACTTGAAACCAATATAATATTGTGTATCAACTACCTCAATAAAATGTATTTTCTATCATTAACATTTTTCTCTAATAGAGAATACCATTTCATGGTAGCATTTTTGTTATTTGCATAGTAAATCTTTACAAAATAGCCAACTTATATTAAATATTTATTAAACATGTAATATCCAAAAAAAGTAACATTCAAAATTAAATATAAGCAATAATTTCAGTATAGACTTACTTTGAATTCTTTCATTTCACACATGGGTAATGTACCTCAAAGGGCAAGTTATCAGTGTTTACAAGAGGTTACTTTTGAATTTGGTAATATTTTCCCAAATCAATGCTTTGTGAAATGAATGCTTACTTATTTTCTCAGCTTACTATGTGAAACATTAAATTAGTTGATATGTGGTAAAATTATATATCTCACATATGATAAAATTATTAATATATCACTAAAAGTGTGCAAACAATTATTTAAAAAAGTCAGAGGCCTTTCACAATAACAGTTATTTCTCTCATGCAGCAGTTCAATAGAAGAATTCGTGGCCAAGTAGCTCTCTAGGAGAGGCTGTCCTTCGCCTTTGAACTCCTAACATCCTGTAGGTCCTAGCTGCAGGAAGGAAAAAGAGGTTCAGGCTACAGAAAGTATAACCTTATTGTACAATTCTGGACAAGCAGTTGATGCAGTTCCAAATTTCAAATACAAAATTTCAAATAAATGCAAAAATATGGACAATGTAAGCCAGTTGCATGCTCAGAATGAAGAAAACAGCGCTAGAGCCACCTTTGTCAGACGTGTAAATATATATGTAAAATCTCATTTGTTGTAACATTAATGATCATTTCCATTGGATGTTGGGCTTGTGGGTGCTTTTAATTTTATTTTTATGCCTTTTGATATTCTCCAAATACACCACAACTGATGCACATTACTTTCATTAAATGCAGGTGCCTTATTACTCTCTTTCATCTGCTTCCCTTCCTCCTCCTCTCCTCCTTTTTGTCCCTTTCCTCCACCTTCTTCATCTCCTTCTTCCTTGTCTCTCTGTTTCTCTCTTTTCAGAAGAGGCAGAGACATATTTCCTTCTCTTCCTAATTTAACATTATCTAACATAATTTTTTTTTTTTTTTTTTTTTTTGCTTTGTGATATTTTGGAACATTTCTCCAATACTGCATTGGAATCTCTTTTCATGTCTTATAGTAGAAACTGCATCCTTTTTTGACATTCCAGGAAGTGTTAGGGAGAAGACCTTCTTCATTCACAATTAGCTTTTATGTTGCACCATATTTCATATGAAGTTGCTAGATATATTATACCTGCCATCATTGAACTTGCTCTCAGTCCAGTTCTTCCTTGTCAGTTAAATGTATGCACCAGTATATAAATTTGCTGTTCGCAATTAACTTGCCTGATACTTGTACTACTAACTTATGGGCTACTTGAAGATTAAAAAGTATATGTATATTCTATTGGGTATACCCTCTGGGCCCAAGACAGACACTGCTGTAACACCTCCCCCCCCACACACACATACATATTTACATGCAAGAACAGATAGTTAAACAGTAGGCTATATAGAAGTCATTTATTAAATACTTGTTTGATAAATAAATATATATACTCTGTGACAAATCATATTTATATATGAAAATTATCATTTTGCATATTAACTGGTAAGCTAAATACTCAAAAGATCCTTATGAACAGCCAGTAGTTTTATCTGTTTCTGTTCTCATCTAAACTTCCTGTAAAACTGCTACCAATTTGCCCTATTATGATGAGTAGTGAAATTCCATACAGCAAAAATGAGTTGTCCTTACAAGATTATTTTCTTGTTTTTTAACTGATTATAGAATTTTAAAGTTTCAAGAAATACTTAAATATAGTTTCTGAGAGGCTGAGAGAATCTCAGAGTATTTTTAGTCACCCAGTTAGAGATGTGATCAGTAAATTGACAGTCTATGTGTTCAGAAAGTAGATTCACTTTCTACATAAATGTAGTTAATAATCTGGTCCTCTTATTCTCTTATATTTTTGGAAGAAAAGAAATTTTCATAAATAGAATTTAACTTGGAAAATTGAATTACAGTTTTACATAAAAATAATCATAAGTATAGATTTAAAGAAGAAATGTTATTAAAAGAAAATATTGAAAATTGATATTTTTTATTTTTGTAATGATAATATTTTGATTTTGTTATTTTTTTAATAGCAACAATTTTATATTTTCCTTTTGTTTTTTGATGGGTTATACAAATCTGAATAAAAAGTCTGATAAAGACATATTGAAAATATTTACTAATATAATTAAAAAATTAAAAGAAAATAATGCACACTTTATCACTTGCTTTTATATCTGTAAATAATGTTTTGAAAATTAATTCAAATTTTCATATTAATATATATTTCTTATTTCATAAGAATATTAAAAATAACTAATAACTGTCACTATTATAATGACTTATTGATTGATCTATATGCTTATGGCTATTCTGTGCTTCTTTTTAAATATATATAAGAATATTTAATCTTTTATATAAAAAATAAATTAGGCATTTGATTACTATAGCTTCTGTCAGTTTTGAATCCTGTCATTTATATCTTTATTAAATAAAAGTTTTTTATTTTTTAAATATGATATAGGTTTTATCTTTAGACTAAGGAAGTAACTTACATCACACATGTATGTATTTAAAATAAGTACTATCAGATAGTACTATAATACTATCCCTTTAAGAAAAACCCAGAAAGTACTTGACACACTCCTACACATTGGAAAAATTAGAAATTTTTACATATAAAGGATGTAAAAAGCTGAAACAGCAACTTACAATTGTGAGAGAACCCTCTCTGAGGTGTGAAGGGTTTGGAAGGTAAATCTAGTACCCTAAATTTGATGACTGCTAGCCAAAGGACTGGTCCCCTAATTCAAAGAGCTGATGTCCCCTAATTCAAAAAAATCACCTAATTCAAAGAGCTGATGGGACTTGGAATGCATTAGTCCCTTGGGACCACAGCAATTATAGAGTCAATTTTAAGTGGAAATAGGAGAATTTCCATGAATATCTTCCCAAGATCAGTATAAAGGGAGCAGGCAGAAAACATAGCTCCCAGTTTTTCCCTGGAAGAGTTCTGAATGCATATTTTCTTAGCTGCTGCCTAGGATTAGGTTCTAATCGGCCGGCATCTAGGAGCTGACAGGGATCCTCTGAGAGCCTGGAAAGAGTTGTGGGCCAAGATATGGAAATAAACTAAGTATTAGTAGGAAGATGGTGAGGAAAATGGAGAGATGTTAGTAAAAGTGTGCAAAGTTACAATAATGTAATATGAATGAATCTAGAGAGGCAATCTGTGTTTGATACAGGAAATATGCTAACAGTAGATTTAGGTACTTTCATCACACTCAAAACACTGCAAATGTGTGAATAAATGTTGTTAATTAAGTTGACTGTAGTAATCAATTCACTATGTATACATATATCATGTTATAATGTACATCTTAAATATATGTATCTTTTTGATTTTTAAAAATTGATAAAAATTTTAAAACAAAAAGAGTAATATCACCAAACCAGAGAATAGGTATAGTTTACATGGAGACTAAATTATAGTTTAATTTTGTTTGGGGCAATGAGGGATTAAGAGTTTATCATAGGTTACGGCCATACTGAACTGCTATGACTCAATGTTTGTGTCCCTCCACAATTCATTAAGTTGATAACCCAACTCCAATGTGATGAAAGGAACTAGGGTGTTTGTGAGGTAATTATCTCATGAAGGTGTAACCACCATGAATGGAACTCATGACCTTGGAAACTAGAGGGAGCTGTCTCACTCCTTCTATAATGTGAATACACAGAGAATAGATGGTCATCTATGAACAAGTAAGTGGGCCCTGACCAAATACAATCTTCTAGAAACTCTTTATTGGACTTGCCAGCCTCCAGGGCTGTGAGAAATAATATCAGTTGCTTATAAGTAACCCAGTTTGTGTTGTTTGTTATAGCAGCCTGAAAAAAGTCTGACAGAAATCAAGATGTAGCTCATGAAATGTCAGTGGATAGTTAAGATGAAACACAGTGAGTTGAGAATATAATTTTACAGGATGACAGAGCTTCAACTTCAAGATGAAAATGAAAATCTTAAATTATAACTTTTCAAACATTTCAGAAACAAATGGAATTTCCCTGAAATAGGGGAGAGCTGAGAGGACTGAGCTGGTGTGGATAAAATTGCAACATTTCAGGAATTTCTTACCTGGTCTTATTGAATCTCCATATCAGTAGGTGTTTCCAAGGGTTGTAGAGAAGTAGTCCAGCTCCATATCAATAGGTAATTAAAAGGGGGAGCAAGGGCATATCAGTACCAGAGAGGTTGGCTGGGGTCCCTTTGTGTAGCTGGGTCATAAAGACATGGGTGAGTACAACTAGATGACTGCTTGTAGGCAACAAACAGGTTTCTCCACTTTATTTCTCCCTTTGACCAATTTCAGTACAAAGGTATTTTGTTCTGCTCCTGGAAAATATTTTCCCCTGGAGTCACATCTGGTGGTAGTTTACATGACCTCTAAACCTGAAATCTCACTTCAAGACAACCTTTGGTCTGGCTGCACCTAGAAATGGTGGGGAGATAGCTGGAACCCCTCATTATGGATGATGGGGAGGCTCCAGTGGCTGCAGTGGTGGAGGATGCAGCTTCACCTACAAGCACCCTATCTATGGGGCTTCCAATTGGGTAGCCCCTAGTGAGGAACTGGTCTAGATTAAAGCACCTTCCATAGGGGTTGGGACTTCCCCAGTATTGGGGAAGTGTGAAGACACTGGAAGCTGTGAAATTTGCCCTCTGTGAGATAGAAGGCTGCTTAGAGGACCTGAGTGTCTGTGTAGCAGCCTAGATTGTGGGATGTCTATTACTCAAGATAGTGGAAAGGGTTATTAAGGAGAGAAATAGACTTCAGCAGGAGAGGGACACACTCAGCATTACTTGGAGGAGCTGTGCAATGACCTATGGGATGCCCTAAGAAAGAGAAACAGTTATTGAGAAGAAAGGTCGCTCTTCTGGAAGATACATTTGCAGTGAGGGAAGAGGCAGCAGGAGAATCCATGGTTGCAGGAGGCAGTGGGGGAAGGTGTGTAAAGACCAGTGCCATCAGCCCTGGAGATGGTAGAGATGTCAGGAGAGGAAGAGGGCATGGGGCCGAGGGCCAATCTTCTGTGACCAACATCCAAGGCAACAGTCTCTCCCTTATTAATGGCCTGACGGTTTGAAATTAAGAAAATAAATCACAACACCCATAGACTCCTGAGGGGGAAGAGTCATCCCTTCTCCACGTTGTAGAGCACTCCATGCTCCACACTGACACCCAGGATGAGATGGTGGACTTGAGCATCTGGTTTTCAGGGAAGCCGTTGGAACCTCTGCCTACATGGCTTTTGCATCTTTGGGATATGCGGGAAGAACACATTGTTATGTTTGGTTCTGAAATGGGTAGACAGCTTCTCTGATCACTCACCCTTCCTTCCAGCAATGGTTGCAAAGTACCTATCACAACTCAAGGAATCAGGCACTTCTGGATTGGCTGATATCAGCCATCAGGGCAGTTTGGCCTAATCAGGGTGATTTACTATACTTATGCACTAGCTGGGAAACATATGCTGAGCTCCAGCAAGTATTATGGAAGCTGGGCATGAAAAATATAATTTATAATATGGACCCTCAGGGCCCTGATGAGGAATTGTTCACCAAAGGAATGAGAACTCTGGTACTCCATTCACCTCCCCACCTCTCTTTGGTCTCTAGTAACTATTGTTGCCCCCCACATAGGACAACCCATAAGTGAGGCTCTTTGTACTTTAGCAGATCTGGAGGAGGTTGAAACATTAAGAGCATTGGAAGAAGTATGGGCTACCACTAAAAGTAGAGGTGCAAAGGTCTCAAGAACCCAGATGTGGGTTGATATAATAAAGGTGGGGGTAGTGAAAGAAAAACTTGATTGAAAGCACAGCAGGATAGGATGTTTTTAGAACTGTAGCACCAATTAAAGCCAGAGCAGCAGTTCCAGTAGAGGCCCAAGACACAGAAGCCAGAGCCAAAGCCCCATGTCCGGCCTGTGTTCCTGCAAGATTTCCTCGGGACAGTACTCAGGCTCTGCCTGGGCCCTTAACCCCACATGGACATGACAATTGACTGAGGGGATGTCAAGGCCCCAACCTTGGGGAAGGAGGTGGGGACTAGAACCCACATCTATAATTGGCAATTCATTAGTCCCCTGAGAATGTACAATGTATCCTGGTCCTGGTGGACACAGGAGCTGAATGTTCTCTGATTTATGGCAACTCTGAGCATTTCCCTGAAACCCCTACCATGATAGATGGCTACAGGGGTAGGACAATTAGAGTGAAGAAGGGACAAATCCCATTGGGGATAGTGCGTTTACCTCCAAAGGAACATACTGTGTACATTTTCCTATCCCTGAATATATATTGAGGGGTAGGTATCCTGCATGGTCTGTGGCTACAGACCACTGCAGTCTGAGGGGATATGCTCAGCACCCACCTGTAGCTCTACCTGTACGTTGGCAGGTGACAAATACCAAGCAGTATAAACTGCCTGGGGGCACAAGGATATTGTAGAAACCCTACAGGAGTTGGAGAAAGTGTGCATCATAAACCTCACTCATAATCCTTTTAATTCCCTGGTGTGCATAGTGAAAAAGCCAGATGGCTCCTGGTGTAAGACCATGGATTAGAGGGAATTGAATAAAAAGTCACACCCACTTTGCATGCTGCTGTCCCCTCTATAGCATCCCTTAATGGACATCCTCAGTCACGAACTAGGGATGTATCATTATGTTGTGTACCTTGTAATGGTTTCTTCTCTATTGACATAGCACAGGAAAGTCAGGAACAGTTTGCCTTCAAGTAGGAAGGCCAGCATAGGACATTCACTGTCCTTCCACAGGGATACCTCCACAGTCCCACCATCTGTCACGGACTTGTAGCCCAGGAATTGGCCACATGGAAGAAACCACAAATCGCGTGGCTGTATCACTACACTGATGATATCATGCTCATGTCTGAATCTCTTGCAGATTTAGAAGGGACAGTCCCTAGACTGCTGCAATGTCTGCAGGTGAAAGGATAGGCTGTGAACAGTACCAAGGTTCAGGGACTTGGTTTTTCTGTAAAATATGTGGGGGTTTTCTGGTGAGGTAAAACTAAAGTTATCCCAGAAGCAGTAATAGACAAGACCCAGGCTTTCTCTACCCCTCCCACTGTGGCATTATTACAATAGTTTTTGCATCTTTGGGGCTAATGGAGAGTGTTTATCCAGCATTTGGCACAAACTCTGAAGCCTTTATACCCACTGGTATGAAAGGGCATCAATGAGAATGGGATGAAACATGTGCAGCTGCTTTTACTGCTGCTAAGTGAACAGTCAAGGTTGTACAGGCCTTGAGTGTAATGGACTCATCAAGGCCCTGTAAGCTAGATGTTCATGTAACCAAAGATGGTTATGGATGGGGCCTTTGGCAGCAGCTTGAATGGACACACCAGCCTATTGGATTCTGGTCACAACTATGGAAAGGAGCAGAGGTCTGGTACACCTTGATAGAGAAGCAACTGGCTGCTGTCTACCATGCCTTGCTGGCTATGGAGCCCATTACTGGAATAGCTCTGATGAAGGTAATAAACACATACCCCATCACAGGTTGGGTGTCAGACTGGAACTAAAGGCCACAGAGTGGCATGAAATAGACACCTACACTGGCCAAATGGAGCCCAAACTTACAACAATGTAGCACCCTCTTCAATAGCCTCTTAATTGGAGAACTCCAGCACATATTGGGGCCAGTGGTATATAGCAGTGAAAAGCAGGAAGAACTTTCTTTTCAGCCATTGGTAGCCAATGGTCCTTATTGGGAGGGAAAAGCCCCTATACCTGAGAATGCTTGGTACACAGATGTGTCCAGTCATGGGCATCCCATGAAATGGAGGGCTGTGGCTTTCCATCCTAAGATTGAGAGACTATGAATTGATAATGGAGAAGAAAAGAGTAGCCATGGGCTGAGTTGCAGACAGCATTGCTCATGATCACCAAGGAGCCCTTCCCATAGTTGTCTGCATTGACTGCTCTGCTGTCTATTGGGTTTGACCTTGTGACTATCAACATAGTATCATGCCAGCGGGATGCTTGGTCACCTGCTCCTTTGGGGGCTAGAGCTGTGGCAAGACCTATGGGCCTCTGCTCAGACTAAGACAGTTACCATATATCAAATGACTGGCTCTTTGACTTTGGCATCCCAAGTGAATGATGAAGTTGCCACAGTGGCCCAGGTATGTTTGCTAAAAAGAAAGCCTGCCTCTGATGTTGCCCAATGGTTACATCAGCATTTGTTGCATGTGGGGCAAAAGACAATGAGGATTATAGCCCATCAGGCGTCTTGCCACTGACCTTTGAAAATTCAGCAAAGCCAAGAAGGCGTGCCTGTGTGCTCTAAGAGGGACTTACACAGAGTTATATAGCAACATGGGACAATAGTAAAGGTGTTGATACCCCTTCTCAGGTGGCAGACAAGCTATATTGGACCCATATCAGAATAATATCGGTATGCCATGACTTGTGTGGACACAGCTACTGGACTGCTGGTTGTTTTTCCTGCATGTCATGTAGATCAACAAAACCAAAAGGGGCCTAAAGCATTTCTTTTCAGCCTATAGCTAGACACAGGTAACTGAGAGTGATCATGGCACCCAGGTACTTTACTGGACATGTGTTACAAGAATGGGTGCAGCAGTTAGGAATAAAGTGGAAGTTTCATGTACCATATAATCCTGCTAGGGCAGGCATGATTGAAAAACTGTAATGGTTTGTTGAAATCTGGCCTGAAGTCAGACACTAATAGTCTACAGGGCTGGTCAGTTCACTTATGGATAGTGCTGTGTATTTAAATGAGAAGCTCCTGAAAGGAGCCTTGAGCCCTGTGGACATGCTCACACACCTTGCTGCCTCTCCTATACAACTGTAGGTGCAAACCAAAGAGGAGTTATTAAAGCCAGGATATGGCCAGCAGAGCAACATCCTGCTGCCAGTCCCAAGTGTGTTATACCCTGGAGATCCTGTTGAGTGGACGTGGTCCTGTACATTTGACACATGGACCAGGAATAGCTGACCCTTCTGGATCCTTGGGGAAAAGGCCTGGAAGCTGGCCTCCTGTGTGTTCCTGAAATAAGAGCAGAGTGGCCCCCATAGATCACAGTAGTTTACCCAAACTGTTTGGGAGGTAAGAGCATCTATAGGGAAGTTTTGTTTTATCTTTTTGGCCAGTGCATGTACCTCCTGCAGCCCTATATATTGAGCCATCTGTAACTCCCACAGGGAGGGCAGTGAAATTCTGGTATACTAGTCCAGGGAAGGATCTCATTCCTGCCACTGTTCTGTCACAGGACCACTATCTTGCATGCATCCCACCTGATGGACAAGATTTGCCTATGCTGGTTTCATTAAAACATGTATCTTATCGCCCTTAAGGTTATTTTCTTCTACATTCCCTGTGACCTGGATGCACCCCTGGTTGCAGCTGCTATGTGAAGATTGTTCTGAACTCCCTAACTGTTCAGCTACTGACTGCCTGTTGAATGGGTGAGCTATGTACTTAATCTGCATAGGACTTTGAATCTAGCTGAATCATGTGGCTTGAAGATTTTCATTATTTTATTGCTGTTGCTATTGTATATTATTAGTCTGGTTACAATGCTCCAGTTTTCTTGCACAGGGTCTATTTCAGAAGATGGGGAATGAGTAGATTGTGAGACAAGATTTCTGGAGGAGTAGACTGTGGGTAAAATTGCAATATTTCCAGAATATCTTCCCTGGCTTTAGTGCATCTCCATACCATAGGTGTTTCCAAGGGATGGAGAGAAATAGTCCATCTCCATATCAATATGTAATTACAAGGGGGGGCAAGGGCATATCTTTATGGAAGAGGGTTGGTTGGGATCCCTTTTTGCAGTTGGGTTGTGAAAGACATAGGTGAGCAGAAGTGGACAACTGCTTGTTATCAATAAATGGGTTTCTCCCTTTGACTAAAATACCTTTGACTGAAAGGTATTTTGCCCCAGGCTAGGAAAATATTTTCCCCCCAGAGTTGCAGCTGGTTACTTTTTTATAGCCTAACTCAACATATACTTGTCCAATGTACTATAGATAAAGTCCTGAGAAAGCCACCTTTTCCTAGAATGCTGCTAAGGAATTGGAAATATGTGAATGACAGTGACTCTCCATACAACTTTTAAATTGAACAACTTTTGCCTACAAGTTAGGAAAATAACTGCTTCATTATCATAAAAAGTTGTATATATTCTTATAACTTGAAAAGACTATTGTAGTAAAGGTATTTTGATATATTTCCATAATCTCACTGAGATAGGGAAGCATCAGGGACTGTTAGAGTACAGTGTGGGCCCTGAAAAAAGAGAAAGTCTTACTGAGACTCCAGGAATGTAGAGAAAATACAGGATGCTTGAGGTTGAAACAATGTACCACCTACTGGGACACAGTACAAGGTGCTGCTTGTTGACCATAGTCAAATAGGGCCATTAATTTACAATAGAGAGATTAAAACATAGCAACCATCCAGGCTGAACATACAGGAAATTCCCACTGCAGCAAACAAAACCCTAGAGCCCGGAGCCCCACACGACAGCCTTGAGCCTCCCTGCACCTGTTGGGAGTTCCATACTTTCTCTTATACTAAATAAAACTTTCTCTATAAATTTCCTACCTTGCTTGTTCATGAATTTCATTCTTCAACTCCACAAACAAGAACCCTGGCACCATCACTATTATTTTCATAATCATCTTAGTAACTGGTGTTTAATTAAACATAGTACAGTAACTTGCTAGTATCTCTTCAGAGATTTCCTAGATATTATCACATGCATAATTTTCCAAGTAAATTTCAGTAATATTATGTAAAGATCCAAATATTAAATACCCTGTTATTTCTATTGGTTTCATATAATTTTATTTACTTATTTAGGGATGATTAACATATTGCTTATACTGTTTAGTCTTTCTTTCCATACAGTTCTCAAAAGTGTTCTCTGTTTTTCATATAGTTTCCATACATTTCTTGTTTATTTATAGACATTTAATCATTTTTCTATTTATGTTAAATAGAGACTTCTGAGTTCTAAACTGTCCTTTATAATACAAAAGTGTTAATTATGTTTCCATATTTAGTACCCACCAAGCTTAGCAAAGTATGATAATTATCAAATTATTATATGTGTAACAGTGTAATAATGCAAATACAATTATTACTTAGTAAATATTAACTAATAGATTAGTTTAAATAGATATTTTAATTTCAATGTATAACACCCAATGATATATGATAATAATATAGATAATATTTTCCAGTATTAAAATGCTTCATCTAATTACTGTTTAATATCACTTGCTAATTCCATATAATAACCAAAATACTGATAATAGTGGGTGCGCTAAATGAAAGAAATTTGTTTTAGTGTTAGGGCCAGATTAATTTCATCTGGAACCCTCTGCAAGTATCTCTCCCCTTGCCACTATTGTCTTGATACATGACTTCTTTTGCATTTCTCTTTCAACTTCTGTTCTCTAAAATCTCTGTATATTGCTGGAGATAACGATATTGGCAATTACAACCCCATCTTCTAACTCATCTATCTATCATTTATCTATCCATCACCTATCTAAATTGAGGTAAATCACTTGGTTAAAAAGTAATAATTCAATATTTGTGTGCAGTTAAGCACTTCTCACACGTGTTCTGTTTTTGAAGAAAAGCTTTGAATGCATGGCCTGCTGAGAGAAGAGATCAAAATGAAGCGAAATTAGTTAATGTTTCCAGGAGACCTATGAGCTATTTCAATAAATTACTCACTTAAAATGAAGGTTATAATAATCATAAGCTAGCTAATATCCGAGTAGAAACCTGTACAAATTGTTAGACAAAAGAGTATTGTTTAAAAGCCTTCCAAAAAGAGAAACTTTACTTTTTAAATATAAACAATCACTTTGTTAATTTTAAAAGACAGAGTTTTAGTATCCAATGAACACTTGTGGGCTTTATCCACAGGAAAAGAAAACAAAAACTTTCACTGAGAACAAATATCAATAGAGAAACAGTTTAATATTCTGCTAATCTAGTGCACAAATGTCTGCAACATGCAACAGTACACAAAATATGATTATCTCAAAGCACTCTAGCAGCTTTTGCATTTTGGGTAAGAATAAAAGCATTTCAGGTAAGAGAATGTTTTATTAAATAGGAATATCCTACATGGAATAGGACATTTAGTATATGATTGAATTGAAGAAATTGGTATTTGTTATTGTTATAATCAGCAACACCCCCAGCAATATCCTGATTCTACATTGTCAATCCACAATTTCATCCATTTCCCTTCCAATTTTCTTCTCTTCACAAAACTTTTTCAAATCCATATTTCATCAGTGATAACAGAAATACCCATTCTCTGATATATTTTTCAAAGTAATACATATTTATTTCAGTGTTTGGAAATAAGTGTGTGTTGTTCCTACTCTACTACAATAAATCAGATTATTTTTAGAAGAGGAAAGATCTAAAATTAATAAGGAACATAAAATTTATTACCATAATAACAATTTAATGCCACATCCTCCAATTGCCAGCTATGTCATGTGACCAAAGCATTTAAAGTCATTTGGATTCATCACCTCTAGCTCCCAACATCATGGTTTGAGTGAATTGCTAAACTGATAGTACACAGACACAAGTTACAAGGTAAACTCTTCATGAAATAGAAACAAATACTCCTAAATATCTTAAAGAACACACATAATCATTCCATACTAAATAGACAACCTAGACATCCTACCATTCAAATCGGATTGCACTTGGTAAATAATAAGGTTTAATATTGACCTGAACATGACTGTGATTATACAAAACCAATAATTCAGTCAAGGTGTAAATTATACAATAACTCAAGTGAGCATGAATAAAGTCAATATATGTTCAACACTATCCTCACATTTCTAGTAATCCTTTGCTTAAAATTAAGTTATGATTGGTTGATAGTTAACTTCAACTCATTTGTGTCTGCTTATTTGTGTGATGTCTAAATTACATCAGATTAAATTGAGTTATCCCAAATTCCTTTTTTTCTTTACATTTCTAATGTTCCCTGTCCCAAACTCACAGTTAATGTATTCTCTTCCTATTTTTTAATGTTTGGATTGTCAAAGATATTTATACTTATTTATTTATTTCCTAGCATCCTGATCTGCATTCTTGCTCCTCAGGCCCAACCATTTAGCCACTCAATTCAGATCCTCTCCTGCCACTTGACACTGGCTACTAAAAGCGGTTCCTTCATCATAAGGACTCTAGACATCAGATGCATCAGTATTCTTGTCTAACTGTTAGCAAAGGGTTACAAGTTTTACTGTTTTGAGTTGGGAGAAAGAGCAGATCAGGAATATTCATTTAACAATTCTAAAACTAGGAACTTTATGAGATTATCCAATTTTATTATCAAAGTAATTTTTTAAATAATCAAGTTGCTTAGTTGCAAACATCAGAATTTATTCTAGCAAATTTAAGCAGAAAGGGACTTAAAAATGATGTTTGGTGGGTCACAAAATCCCTGGAAAGACCTCAAAACCAAGCCTGACTACTAAGTAACAGGAATAATGCAAGCAAAACATAGCTGTGTCTGGTGCCCCAACAGATCAGTCCCTAAAAAGCCAAGTGCCTTCACTCCTGACTTGTCCGAAGGCATTGGTATTAACCCTTTCTTATCTACATCATATACATGTGAGTCTGTTTGGCTGAACATAGGTTTGTTGAATATGAAAATACCTTTTATTTTATCCCCAATGGTTTGAGATATTTTCCCCAAAATTTTATAACCATTTATACTGAAGTATAACATGCATAAGGAAAAGTACATAATCTATAATTTTACAGCTTGAAGAATATATCACAGTGAACAAGGCCAGGTAAACACCACTACATCAGGACCTACTACTATTCCATTTCTTCTCCCCCAATTAACTGCTACCTTAATTTCTAACTCCATCATTAGTTCTGATTTTCTTTAACTTTATATAAATGGAAACATGGAATATGCAGTTTTCTTCTGGCTCTTCTTATTTCACTCCACACCATGTTTTCAAGTTTCATTCAGGTTGCTGAATGTGGCTGAACATGATTCATTTTCATTGCAGCCAGTTTTTGCTATAGAGTTAGCTTTTCAGCATTGATACTACAAACTGAGATCAAACATGACAGGTGGTGTTGATAAGGAAATATACAGAAAGTTCTCAAATCCCTCCCCATCTCCAGGTTTTGTAGGAATACAGGAAAACTAAGAAAGTCAAGGAAACAAAGTTTCTATTAAGGCTTCCAGAATATAAAGGAATCACAAGGTGCTTGGGTGCCACTCCAGGACTCAGTGGTATGGAACAACTTGTTAATCATAGTCATGGAAGCCCATTTGTTTATATGGAATCTGGGTAACCTTTACAGAAATGGATTAAAATATAACTAGCTTCCTGAATACACCTATAGTGACCTAATAGCTTCTACTGTAACAGTTTCTGGGTGCTGACTCTCCCTTTAGCTTTGTAGTAAATGTATAAAACACATGGCCCCACTGTACTCATGGCTCAGACCTTTGGAGATCACTCTGCCCCGAGCCTGCTGGTGTAAAATGAATCTCCACCCTCTAAGACTTCCGAATGCCACTTTATTCTTCCATCAGTGATCCAATCCAGGTTTTCCGGTTTTCTGTAACAGTGTTTTTGTTTTGTTTGTGTTAGTTTTACCTCATAAAGTTATGAATCCTGAAGTGGAAATTTACAAAAACATTAAAACGCTATTCAAAGAATACTGAACTACCAGGACTAGCAGATTTCTATTATAATGATCTTATTAAATTCTAATGTTAAAAGAGTTATTTTTCATTTTAAGAATTAAGAACTTTGCAAAGGTCAGGAAGTATTGAATAATTTTTAACTAGTTTCTATTACTATAAAAAAATGTATACACACAAACATATATGCAAACACAAATGTAAACCATCTTTCATTTTTATATGCAATAATTAAAATAATTTATAACCAAAATTTAACCTTTTAATACAAGATGAGGAAGATAAGGGGGGATTCTCAAGATAGCAGCATTAGTAAGGTGGTGCAAATCTCCTCCCAAAACGATATATATTTTGAAAATACAGCAAATACCACTATTCCTAAAAGAGTGACCAGAATATACAATGCATGAGCCAGGCTGCATCTGGGAGAGACCAACATTTCATGAAAAAGGGTAGGATACAAAACTGTGACCCAGCAGGACCTGAGAACTCCCCCAACTCAAGCTCAACAGCAGAAGGATGGGAATCAGAGTAGGGAGGGAGTGGAAGCATAGGACTGCTAAATAACCAGCCCTGGTGGTCGGCCCTGGGAGCACAGACACACATTGCACAGTGCACTGGATATTGGAGAAGCGGAAAAGTAAGGTCTGAGATTGAGACTGCAAACAGGTTTCCACAGCTGGCTGCCCTGGGACAAAAGAAAAGCAGGCCATTTAAGTCTTAAAGGGACAAGGGTTTAACAGGTGTGTAAAATCATCCTGGCACACTCAGCATAGAAAGCTAGGAACATTAAGGAATTTCAGGAGCCTAAACCCTGGGTGTCAACACAACTCTGAAGCTCCTTGCAGCTATAAGCAGCCTGCTGTTCCTTCCCCCACCCCCGCTGGCACTGCAAGCAAAGGGCTGATCTGCCATTGCTGTGGAACAGCTGGGGAGCAGCCCTGCCTACAGCAACCACACAGAGGCTTCTCCTCATGCATGGCTAACTGGCCAAGATCCAGAGGCTGCTCCTTGCCCTCAATTGACCGGCACAGACTGTGGAGATGCGTGCAGAGTCTAGAAGGCACCAAGGGGCTCTGTTCTCATGACAGAATACGTGCCACTCACCTGCAATCCCACAAGTGCCCTAGGCCATCCTGAGGGCCGCCCCACCCATGGAAGCTTAGGGATTAACCCAGATGCTGTTTCTGGCATACAGTTGACTGGCACAGACAGCAGAGACAGGCGCAGAGTATGGGAAGCACAAAGGGCTCCATTCTCACAGCAGAACACACGCCGCTCATCTGTGACCCCTGCCAGTGCCCTAGGCCGTCCTGAGGGACACTCCACCCAAGGAAACTCAGAGGATTAACCCAGAGGCCGCTCCCTGCATGCCATTGACTGGCATAGACAGCAGAGATGGGCATGGAGACCAGGAAGTAAAAAGGGGCTTTGTTCATGTGGCAGAACAAGCACTGCTGGACTTCAACCCTCACCAGTGCTCTAGACTATCTCGAAGGCCACCTGCCCATGGCAGCTTAAGGCATTAACCCAGAGGCAGCTACCTGTGTGCAGATAACTGACACAGAAAGCAGAGACAGGCAAGGTGACCAGCAAGGAGGAAGGAACTTTCTTCTGCCAACTGACACACGGGCCACTTGCCGGTGAACATTCCCATTGCCAATAAAAGGCAGAAGAACCTGGTTCAGTCCAAAATCCCCCAAAGATCAGAGAGAGGACTTGGTGAGATTGAAGTCACCAATCTTTCTGAAAAAAAATTCAAAATAAAAGTCATAAACATGCTGATGGAGCTACAGAGAAATATTCAAAAGCTAAGGGATGAATTCAGGAAGGAGATAATAAAATGAAATAAACAATGGAAGGATTTAAGAGCAGACTGGATGAGTTGGAAGAGACTATTAATGAAACAGAAATCAGAGAACAGGAATACAGAGAAGCTGAGGCAGAGAGAGACAAAAGGAACTATAGGAATGAAAGAATATTAAGAGAACTGTGTTACCAGTACAAATGGAATAATATTCGCATTATAGGGGTACCAGAAGAAGAGAGAGAAAAAGGGATAAAAAGTGTCTTTGAAGAAATGATTGCTGAAAACTTCCCTAGTCTGGGGATGGAAATAGTCTCTCAGACCATGGAAGTCCACAGATCTCCCAACACAAGGAAAACAAGGAGGACAAGAAGAAGACACATAATAATTAAAATGTCAAAGATCAAAGCCAAGGACAGAGTATTAAAAGCAACCAGAGAGAGAACAAAGTTCACCTACAAAGGAAAACACATCAGGCTATCATCAGACTTCTCAGCAGAAACCTTACAGTCCAGAAGAGAGTGGCATTATATATTCAGTGCAATGAAACAGAGGGACTTGAACCAAGAATATTGTATCTAGCAAGAGAGTCATTTAAATTTGAAGGAGGGATTAAACAATTCCCAGATAAGCAAAGTTGAGGGACTTTACCTCACACAAACCATCTCTACAATGTATTTTAAAAGGATTACTCTAGATGGACGTATACCTAAGGCTAAATAGCTGTCACCAGAGAAAATAAAACCACAGCAAAGAAAGTAAACTAACCAAATACTAACTAAAGGCAAAATAAAATCAGTTTTTCACAAAATCAGTCAAGGGAAACACAAAGAGTACAGAATAAATCACCTAACACATAAAGAGTGGAGGAGAAAAAAAAAGAAGAGAGAGAAATAAAAAATCATCAGACTGTGTTTATAATAGAATAATAAGTGAGTTAACATAGATGGTAAGATATTAAAGAAGCTGCCCTTGAACCTTTGGTAAACACAAATACAAAACCTGCAATGGCAATAAGTACATATCTATTAATAATCACCCTAAATGTAAATGGACTGAATACACCAATCAAAAGAAACAGAGTAATAGAATGGATAAAAAGCAAGAACCATCTATATACTGCCTACAAGAGACTCACTTCAAACCCAAAGAAATATACAGACTAAAAGTGAAGGGATGGAAAAAGATATTTCACGTAATCAATAGGGAGAAAAAAGCAGGTGTTGCAGTACTTGTATCAGACAAAATAGACTTTAAAACAAATAAGTCAAAAGAGACAAAGAAGGACATTATATAATGATTAAGGTGTCAGTACAGCAAGAGTTTATAACCATTATAAAAATCTATGCACCCAACACAGGAGCACCAAAATATGTACACCAAATACTAACAGACTTAAAGGGAGAAACAGAATGCAATGCATTCATTTTAGGAGTCTTCAACACACCACTCACTCCAAAGGACAGATCAACCAGACAGAAAATAAATAAAGAGACAGAGGCACTAAAGAATGTATTAGAACAGATGGGCCTCACGAACATCTATAGAACAGTCTATCCAAAAGCAAGGGCAAATGGAACATTTTCCAGAAGAGACCACATACTAGGCACCAAAAATAGCCTCAGTAAATTGAAAAAGATTGAAATTGTATCAACCAATTTCTCAGATTACAGAGGTATAAAACTAGAAATAAATTGTACAAAAAAAACAAAAAAGTCACAAACACATGGAGGCTTAATAACATGCTTCTAAATAATCAATGGATCAATGACCAAATTAAAACAGAGATAAAGCAATATACTGAGACAAATGAAAACAACAGCACAATGCCCCAACTTCTGTGAGATGCAGGAAAGGCAGTTAGTATATAACAACCCAGGCCTATTTAAAGAAGGAAGAACAATCCCAAATGAATAGTCTAAATTTACAATTATTGAAACTGGAAAAAGAAGAACAAATGAGGCCCAAAGTCATCAAAAGGAGGGACGTAATTAAAATCAGAGAAGAAATAAATAAAATTGAGAAGAATAACACAATAGAAAAAAATTAATGACACCAAGAGCTGATCCTTTGAGGAAATAAACAAAATAGATAAACCCCTAGCCAGACTTACTAAGGACAAAGAGAATCTACACACATAAACAGATTCAGAAATGGAAAGGAAAAATCACTACAGACACTGCAGAAATACAAAAAATTATTAGAGAATACAATGAAATATATGCTAACAAACTGGATAACCTAGAGGAAATAGACAACTTTCTAGAAAAATACAACCTTTCAAGACAGACCCAGGAAAAAACAGAAAAATCTAAACACCAATTACCAGCAATAAAATTGAATTGGTAATCAAAAAACTACCCAAGAACAAAACACCCAACAAGATCGATTCTCCACTGAATTTTATCAGACATTTAGAGAAGACATAATACCAATTCTCCTTAAAGGTTTCCCAAAAATAGAAGAGGAGGGAATACTTCAGTACTCTTTCTATGAAGCCAGTGTCACTCTCAAACCAAAACCAGGCAAAGACACCACAAAAAAAGAAAATTACAGACCAATATCCCCGATGAACGTAGATGCAAAAATACTCAACAAAATATTAGCAAACCGAATTCAAAAATACATCAAGAGGATCATACACCATGCTCAAGTGGGATTCATCCCAGGGATGCAAGGATGGTACAATATTTGAAAACCCATCAACATCTTCCACCACATCAACAAAGAGAAGAACAAAAAGTACATGATCATCTCCGTAGATGCTGAAAAAGCATTTGACAAAATTCAACATCCATTCATGATAAAAACTTGCAACAAAATGTATATAGAGGGTGCGTACCTCAACATAATAAAGGCCATATATGACAAACCCACAGCCAACATCAAACTTAACGGCCAGAACCTGAAAGCTTGTGGAGAACTACCTTTGAATCTCAGCTGTGCCACAAAGATGGTCACTGAGAACCTTTTGAATTTCTGCTGCGCCACAGCTTCCCGCCAAGTGTTCTCACTTAGGTCCGCTGCTTACGTCAGAGACAACTGTGCATGCGCACAACTCTGTGCGTAATTGGAAATTTGAAGATCGCCTTATAGCATAAGGTGTAACCAATCAGAAGAGACCACACCTTATATATTTTGTGCTCTAAGCTGCAATAAATGAGTTCCTGCTTTGACTGAGCTCCCTGTCGCATCTGATTGTCCTCAGGAACAAGGGCTGGAGACTGGGTGGACAGCCAGCTCTTACCTCTCCCGCTCTTGCTTTGTCGGGGTGTGCCTTTCCCCCTTTTTTCCCTCCGCAGGCTCGGAGGGTCATGGGGAGATCTAGAAACCCCAACAACTGGTCGCGCAACGTGGGGCCCCCATGTGAGGAACGCTTGAGGAAGCGACACAGTACGGAACGAATAACCCTTGGTTGACGAACCGAAAGTGCGGCAGAGCGGGCAACAGTGACTGCGTGGATAAGAGCATTCCCGGAGAAAATGGGACAAGCAATTTCTAAGGATGAACCTGCGCTAAAGGCCCTGAGATATATGCTCAAGAGCCGAGGATTAGAACTCTCAGACTCTCAAGCTGAGAAGGTCTGGGAAACCTTAGTAAGGGTGGCTCCTTGGCTTCCTGCTAGTAATCCTTTTCTTCTTCTACTTAAATCCAACTTACAAAGAGGTCATTCAGCTTTTATATTAAGAAGACAAAAAAATTTGAAAAACTATGACAGCATCTCTGCTTAGGCATGAGAAAAGAAGCCCTGGAGTTGGACTTTTGTCTCTTAGTAGTAAAATAAACCTGTCAGCTGTCAGGGTCTATAAATTTGTCTTTAGGTTAGTTCTTCAAGACTGGCTTAATATGGACTAGTTTTTTTGGAACCTGCAAAAACTATAAATCAAGATGTAAAAAAGCAATTTTTCTTCTTGAAAGACTTAACATTATATGTTCCAGCTTATTGAAAGCAATTAAATATTAATGTTAATTGTATATATTTTAGTAACTTCTGAGACATACTGGTACATATTTTGGTGTGGAAGGTTATCAAGTACAAGAATTTTATTCTACTTGGTGACAAATAATGGTAGTTTATAAACCTAAATGATAATCTTAAAGGTCAAGGTGACAGAATAAATTTACTTTGACCAATTTTAGTAGTTACCGTATGTGTTAAGATCCAGAAGTAACCTTGTTTAAAATATTGAAATAGAACTAAAGATAAGGAAAACCTGTATATCTTGGGGCAAAAGATATTTACTTGTTAATAAGGCTCTGTTGAATGAAAGGTTTGATGAACACTTGATGTTTGATCTTTCTAGCCTGATCTCCTTTTCTGAGAATTCATGGAAGTGTTTGCTTCAGGATATCTTGCCATGTGATTAAATTCCAGGAATTTTTATTTGGTTAAATTTAAGAGATAATTTTATATATAGCATTGAAACAAGTTTTCTGACTCTTGGTAGTTAGTTCATTTTTCAGATTATATGCAAATTTCCCCAGTATTTTTTTTCTGCACAGAAATTAGTACAAAATCCTTTATTTCATTTGTTAGTATTTCATTTTTATACTGTCTAGGTTATTATGCTTTTAGATTGCCTTGCAGTTTTTATTGACAAATAGCAGTCTCCATGCTTTTGAAGACTCTTAGTGATATTGAGAAATATAATTTATTATAAGGGGTAAATTCAGCTCATGTTAAAAGAGAAATACATTTAGAGACATTTTGTAATGCATGGATCTGTCAGTGTGAGTTGTTTGAAGTTTATCAGTTATTTCAAAATAGTGAAAATATTCGGAGAAATAACATAAAATTGATGTTATTAAAGATTGAACAGTGTTTAAACTAACCCTAGTAATTCCTATCTATATAGAGGAAATTTAATACAAATCAACAAAGCTTGGATTTGTTGTATCCAGATTTGAGTTTCTGATTGGTTATATCTAAGTCTGATAAAACACTTAAGATCTGGAAATCAATAGATGCCATTGATTTTATATATATGGTGTTTTATTTGTAATATATAAACCTTGTTTAATTCTATGCTAGTTATATTTGTGCTAAGATTTTACATTCCTGTTAGGTTAAGCTCTTAAATATTATAACTAATAATTTGTTGGTTTAAACAAGTATTTGTTAGCCTAGAAGTATTTCAGTATATTAGAGCACAAAACTGGGAGTTAAAACACATTATGCTAATTAACTATGTGATCTAGGACAAATAACTGGGCCTTAATTTCACATCTGGGAAATTAGCATGTTGCACATCAGGGTGGTGTTTACCACTTTTTTTAATGAACAAAAATACTGTGTTTTTGGATACTGTTTAAATCTAAGATTGTAACATTACCAATGATCCTAAAATTCTTTATGAAAACATATCAGGGGAAGAAGAATACCAGCGACAATTTGGTTGTTCCTAGAACCTCAGTTATCATAGGAGAGGCCCTTCCTTTGAGGCTTTGAGACCTAATATGCCCCTTTCCTGAGTGAAGCCGCACCCCCAATCCTAAAGGCCACTGCCCCGATAACGTCTGCCATTACGTGGCTCCCAGGACCTCCAGTCTGGGTGGAGCAGTGGCCATTACCACAGCTAAGCTTCAAATGCATAAAGAAATTACCCAAGAACAATTAAAACTGGGACACATTAGACCTTTCCTAAGCCCATGGAATAGTCCTGTTTTTGTTATTCAGAAGGCCTCTGGCAGGTGGAGGATGTCACAGGATTTAAGAAAGATCAACAAGAGGATGGTTGCTGTGGGCATGTCCCTGAGGGGCTTGCCCTGGATTCTGTCCATTCCAAAAGATTTGTCCCTCATTGTGATTGATATTAAGAATTGTTTCTTCTCTATTCCCCTCAACCCCACTGATTGCGAGAAGTTCGCTTTCTCTGTGCCTTCCACCAATTTTCAGGGACCTGATAAGCGATACGAATGTACAGTATTACCCCAATGCATGGCAAATAGCCCCTCCTTTTGTCAACAAAACGTTTCAAAAATTTTGCAACCACTTCAGCAGCTGGCAGGAATAACTCTCTATGTGTACATGGATGATATTATTTTAGGGGCAACCAATACCCGGCAGTTAAGTTCCGCTTACAGGGAGCTTCAATGCCTCTTAGAGCAAGGGGGACTACATGTGTCTAATAATGAGATCCAAACTATATCTCTTTTTGAGATTCTAGGGGTAAAACAACCTAGATTCTGTCTGCCCTCTTAAACCTCAGTTATCTATCAAGACCTCATATTCTTTAGTGGAATTACAAAAGGTATTAGGGAAACTTAACTGGCTGCGGCCCTGGATTCACTTTGCAACAGAGGACCTCCTCCCTCTTTTTGAGTTGTTGAGAGACAAAACTCCATCTGAGCTTGTTGTATTAATGGAGGAACATAAACAAGTATTTAGACAGATTCAATTAGCACTTGATAATGCCCAACTAGCCCAGTATCAACCTGACTGAGACCTTTGTCTGTGGATTCTTCCTGGCTTGGAGTTGTTTACCACTGTTATCACGCAGCAAGGTAACCCTCTCCAATGGGTCCATGCATCAATAGGAGGCACTCCACGAGTGTATGCCCAATTAGATCAACTGGCAGATCTTATAGTGAAAGGCAGAGACATCACAATAAGACATTAAAAGACCTATTACAAAAACAAAAAGGGGGAATAAGCCCCCATGACCAATTACGGATGGCCCTACTTACGTTAAATATTTTAAATTTTTCAAAAGATCAACCTCTAACGGCCTTTCAAAGGCACTGGACAAATCAAACGCCACATGCCAAAATAGAAGTGCGCTGGAAAGACCAGCTGACCGGGCAATGGCGAGGACCAGATCCACTGATAAGTATGGGCAGAGGATTTGGATGTGTATTTCGTATAGGCAAACCAAATCCAATTTGGGTTCCTGCTAGGAACTTGAAATTCTGCCCTCAGACCACTCAGCAAGTGTAAGGAAGCCATGACATGAACTTTTCCCAAGAGTATGACCTCTTGAGGGCTTGTCTTTCTTCTCCCTTTCAGGACTGACCTTTTGAGGATTGCATAAGAAGAAATGGAGTCATGAAGGCTGGACTATTACTCCTGCTTGTACTCACTTTCCTACTCCCCTTGTGTGCTGAAGAATATTTAGCCCTCTACGCTAATCCTCGAATACTTGTTCCGGTACCCCCCATATCTGTGGGCTGTTACTAACACAACGGGAAGACAAGGAATCCAATTAGTTCATCGCAGGACTAAGAGAGACTTTGGAATCACTGCTGTTATTGTTGCCTCCATTGCTGCATCTGCTGTGGCCGCAACTGCCGCTACCATTGCCATAGTCCAGACAGTGACTACTGCTGAAACTTTGTAAACTGTTATTTATGATGTTTCAAACTTGCAAGAGCAACAATTGGCCATCTCCAATCATCTTGCTGGAGGGATGATGGTCCTGCAGCAAGAAATAGACATACCTGCTGAAGAAGTGACACTGTTAAGCCTTCAACAAAGACATCTTTACAGTCCTGTGTTTCCCCATGTATGTCAAACATTTACTACCATTAATGCTACTACAATGTTGAGGAATTACTCTGAATATTAAGGGACCATGGAATGATAAGATGTTAAAAATGTCTGCAATGCTCCTTCACTATATTGTGAACCTTAATGCAACTGAGGTTGTAATCTTACCCTCTGCTTCCTTTTTTACCAGAGTCCCTCTGCTTCCTTTTTTACCAGAGTATGGGAAGAAATAACTAGTTTGTTTAGTCTACCCAACCTGTTATTAGGAGTTATAATAATTGTAATATCATTAGTTATTTTCATGCTCGTGCAGTGCTGGAGAAGATCATATAACGGCAACAGATATTACAACAAAAGGTAATTATGTTAGGTCAAGTGATTGAAGAAGGTGTTCCCCATACCCCAGAGCATTCATGGGCATTTATGGCCCTACAAAAGGTTCAAGCGATCTTGAGAATGTCATTACTGGAAGTACTAGGATGGTAGTAAATGATGGGTAAGATCTCCTGAAAGATGGGGACAACCTAAGACAGGCACATCCTCGAGAACAGGATGGCATCTCTCTTGCTCATACAAAAACAAAAAGGGGGAAAATGTGGGGAACTACCTTTGAATCTCAGCTGTGCCACAAAGATGGTCGCTGAGAACCTTTTGAATTTCTGCTGTGCCACAGCTTCCCGCCAAGTGTTCTCACTTAGGTCTGCTGCTTACGTCAGAGACAACTGTGCATGTGCACAACTCTGTGCGTGATTGGGAATTTGAAGATCGCCTTATTAGCATAAGGTGTAACCAATCAGAAGAGACCACACCCTATATATTTCGTGCTCTAAGCTGCAATAAATGAGTTCCTGCTTTGACTGAGCTCCCTGTCGCATCTGATTGTCCTCGGGAAGAAGGGCTGGAGACTGGGCGGACAGCCGGCTCTTACCTCTCCCGCTCTCGCTTTGTCGGGGCATGCCTTTCCCCCTTTTTTCCCTCCATAGGCTCAGAGTGTCATGGGGAGAGAGCTAGAAACCTCAACAAAAGCTTTTCCTCTAAGATCGGGAACAAGACAAGGATGCACACTCTTTCCGCTATCATTCAACATAGTACTGGATGTCCTAGCCACAGCAATGAGACAACACAAAGAGATAAAAGGCATACAGATTCATAAGGAAGAAGTCAAACTGTCACTGTTTGCAGATGACATGATATGGTACATAAAATGCCCTAAAGACTCCACTCCAAAACAACTAGAACTAATATCTGAATTCAGCAAAGTTGCAGGATACAAAATTAATACACAGAAATCTGTTGTATTTCTCTATAGTAATAGTGAACTAGCAGAAAGGGAAAATAGGAAAACAATTCCATTCATATTTTCAACAAAAAGAATAAAATACCTTGGAATGAACCTAACCAAGGAAGTGAAATACCTATACCCTGAAAACTACAAGACACTCATGAGAGAAATTAATGAAGACACCAATAAATGGAAATACATCCCATGCTCATGTTTAGGAAGAATTAATATTGTCAAATTGGCCATCATGCCTAAAGCAATATACAGGTTCAGTGCAATCCCTATCAAAATACTCACAGCATTCTTCAACAAATTGCAACAAATAGTTCTAAAATTCATAAGGACCCACAAAAGACCCTGTATAGCCATAACAATCCTGATAAGGAAGATCAGGGATACCATGGGATCTCATTTCCCAACTTCAAGTTCTACTACAAAGCCATAGTAATCAAGACAGTTTGGTAATGGCACAAGAACTGAACCATAGACCAATGGAACAGAATAGAGAGTACAGATATTAACCCAAGCATATAAGGTCAACTAATATATGATAAAGGAGCCATGGATATACAATGGGGAAATGACAGCCTCTTCAAATGCTGGTGTTGGCAAAACTGGACAGCTACATGTAAGAGAATGAAACTGGATTACTGTCTAACTCCCTACTCAAAAGTAAACTTGATATGGATCAAAGACCTGAATGTAGGTCATGAAACCATAAAACTCTAGGAGGAAAACATAGGCAAAACTCTCTTGAATATAAACATGAACAACTTCTTCATGAACATATCTCAACAGGCAAGGGAAACAAAAGCAAAAATGAACAAGTGGGACTATATCAAACTAAGAAGCTTTTGTACAGCCAAGGACACCATCAGTAGAACAAAAAGGTGTCCTAGAGTATGGGAGACTATATTCATAAATGAAATATACAATAAAGGGTTGTCATCCAAAATATACAAAGAGCTCATGTACCTCAACAAACAAAAAGCAAATGATCCAATTAAAAAATGGACAGAGGATCTGAAAAGACACTTCTCCAAAGAAATTCCGATGACAAACAGGCACATGAAAAGATGCTCCACATCACTAATCATCAGAGAAATGCAAATTAAAACCACAATGAGATATCACTTCACACCAGTTAGGATGGCCAACATACAAAATACAAACAACAGCAAATATCGGTGAGGATGTGGAGAAAGGGGAACCCTCCTATACTGCTGGTTAGAATGTAAATTAGTAGAACCATTGTGGAAAGCAATATTGGGGTTCCTCAATAAATTAAAATAGAAATACCATTTGACCCAGGATTTTCACTCCTGGTAATTTACCCTAAGAATGCAGGAGCCCAGTTTCAAAAAGAGATATGCACCCCTATGTTTATTGCAGCACTATTTACAATAGCCAAGAAATGGAAGCAACCTAAGTGTCCATCAGTAGATGAATGGATAAAGAAGATGTGGTACATATACACAGTGGAGCCATATTCAGCCATAAGAAGAAAATAAATCCTACCACTTGCAACAACATGGATGGAGCTAGAGGGTATTGTGCTCAGTGAAATAGCCAGGCAGAGAAAGACAAGTATCAAATGATTTCATTCATATGTGGAGTATAAGAACAAAGCAAAAACTGAAGGAACAAAACAGCAGCAGACTCACAGAACCCAAGAATGGACTAACAGTTACTAAAGTGAAAGGGACTGGGAAGTATGAGTGGGAAGGCAGTGATAAGGGAAAAAAGCACTATAGCACCGAGAAGACAAATAGTGATTCTATCACATCTCACTACGCTGATGGACTGTGACTGTAATGGGCTGTGGGGTGGGGACTTGGTAATGGGGGGAGTCTAGTGATCACAGTGCTGCTCATGTAGGTGTATATTAATGATACCAAAAAAAAAGATGAGGAATATAAGAAAGCATTTATCAAATGTAATTTTTTAGTTTTTAAGTACTTTTATTAGACATACTGTTTTCACACATTATATTTTTAAGTGAAATTTGAAAGTATATATGCCCATTAATAATCACAATGAAAAATGACTTTTTCTTTCTATTCACTTGAGTACCTTTAAGTACATATATAAATCTATAAAACATTCATAACCAAACAAATTAGTTTTCCTTTTTAGAGTAGTAGTTATGCCAAAATTGATTAATTTTCTTCAGAGAAAGCCTTAAAATTCTAGGAACAGTGATCAAGTTTCTATAATAAATGCAGTGATGTCTGTTAAAGTTTCTCAGAACCAGCTTGAGATTATTACCCTTCCTTCCCCCTGGAATTCTTAGTCAAGGAAAAACAATAACATAGCCAAGACAATTTTTAGAGAAACCAGGTGAATTAAAAGCAGGTTGAGGAAGTGGATGTTGTAGCATGTATGAGACAAGATAATATAAACAGGTCTGCAGTGTGATGACTACGTCCCTTCATGTGTCTCACTCACCAGGGGAAACCTTCCTAACTTTACTCCTCAGGATTTTACCAAAGCAATTTTTGAATGTTCCCAAAGAGTAAAATCTACAAGACCAATACTATTTATTTGGGAAGGCATTATGATGTTTCTTTGCTTATATTCTTTTGTTTCTTGAAATATGTAAATGAAAAGCCATTATGTGAAAGCCTTTGCATGTCCATAGAAACCCACTTAAGAGTGGAGGTAGGAGGCAACATAGCATAGGCTTAATGATCATAAAAATGTGAATTTGAAACGTTCTTAACTTAATCCTAGCTTTGGGGCTTTTGAAAATTAACGTGTCTGGGTCTGTGTTTCCTTAAGGATACCATTTTGGGTGAATTAACTGTGATAAAATATTTAAGTCATTTATTACAGTGATTTATGCTAAATCACTCAGTAGAAAGAATAACCTAGTCTGTAGATTTTGTAGTTCTTAGTTTTTGTGGCACCGTTTCTAATCAAAGAAAAAAATATATACTGTATCAAAGTGAAATACATGGCAGATTGTGATTTCTAAATCTTAGGAAGATGCATTTATTTCTTTTCAAAAATCTTTAAACCAGAATATAGTACTTATAAGTATTAAAGTACCTAGTTATTTTTGAAACAATAACATTTAATAAGATATTTTACTGGCCCAGACTATTTTAGAGCATGTATTATTTCTCTTTTTTTAAACAAAGCTCATCTTGATTTAAATGGGACAGACACTTTACACAATAAAGGAACATTAGGAGCATTATTAAGATGGCAATATGCCAAGCTACACATCCGGGAAGCTAAATCCATTGTTAAACCAAGAAGCAAACTGGTTTTATATTGGTATTTATGATAATAATGAACAACTTGGATGAAGAACTGAAGTAGAAAGCAAATCTGTGCTTCATGTTTTCTGATTCTGTCTTGATTTAAAGAGAGATTGTGCACTGATTTTATGGATTATTTTTTATTTGTCATACTTAACTGCATTGTCTCAGTTTACTATTGCTTAAAACAGTGACTACAATAGTGTTGCCCAGTGGTATCAGGCACATACTAAGTATTTTAGTAGTAATAGTATTTGTAATAGGAGTAAAAGTAGGAAGGGTGGCAGACAGTAGTGGTGTTATTTAGCAATAAAGAAAAATAGAATGCTTTGTATTCAATGCTCAGGAAAATGCCCTCCAAACATTTAAAAAAGCAATCACTGTGGTGTCACATCAGGATGAAGTGTAGGGTTGGTTAAGGAGAAAGCTGTTCTTCATCTACTTCTATCTCATTATTATATGGATCCTTTTAAAAAGAGGAAGTTTCTTGCACTAAAAATAGTCTTCCTTTTAAAAATGAATGTTGCATAATTAGTGTAAAGGATTCATGGGACTTCTTTTGAACTGTTATGAATATGCCTGAGATTCACTGGGCTTTCAAGGAGCTATTAAATTGCTACATTAGAACCTAGGGGCTGTGATTGCTTACTTAATTTAAAGCATGGGTGTTAAGAGACCACTCAGCTTTCTAGTGAAGTGAAACAAAACTCTGATTCCACAATCTGCTTATCTGAGCAAAAAAATGAAACTATTCCATTCTAAGGAGAAGATACTGTTTTAATTTTGAGATTGATCATAGTTATATGTCCTCTTAATTCTAATCAAGAAATAAAATTGTCCCTGAAATAATATCCTAGCCCTTTTAAACTTGTAATTTGTACAAAATATGTTTTAGTTTATTTATTCTTAAATGAAATTCATTGGTTCAAAAATTTCAAGTGAGAGACTGAATAAAAATAAGTCCTTTTTAATCTATAAAGAGTAAATTTAGAAACTAAGTATGTCATTGCTAAAAGATGGTTAGTATTATATTAAATTGTGTAATTCTATACTCAGGACTTGCTCTTTGAAACCAGACTGTTATTAGTTCTATAAAAAATTTAAAGTGTGAGGGACATTTCCTTGCAAAACAAATGTATTTTCTTTCATTCTACATGTTTGCCTTTGAAAAACTTAAACAATTTTCAATGGTATATACTTCCAGGAAAAAAGAATTTTAGTTTAGATCATAATGGTATTGATCCATAGAATAATATTTTAGTCCTGGTAACATCATAGTATTACTTTTTTGAAAGAAGTGTTGAGTGTTGAGCGTCCAGTTCACTCAGTGTTAGCTTCCCTCCACCTTCATCTCCTGGAGTTTGTTTCTAGCTATTATTTGATGATTTCCATAAAGTACTACTTTACTTTACAGCACATTCCACAATTATTCTTTCTAGAAAACATAATTAATAAGAAAACAGTGCAACACTATATAACAATGTTAACAATTGGCCTCCATACTCTATTTCTCCAATTTCCATCACATCCATCTCGATGTAAACAACTACATATTTATAATACTCTATATCCTCATCTAGGAACATAGTACACTTTTCATGTGCTCCATTTTTGTTTCATATTCTTTTATAAAATTTTATACTTTTTGTATAAAATCATATTTTCTGATTGAATTTACTTTTGGATTGTTTAGGGTTTTTTTCAAAATGTGAACAGGATTTTTTCCATTTATACTACCACTAAAAATAAGTATTTCCTTTATTTAAATTTAGCTTGTAATATACTGTCACAATTCAAGGGAAGAATCATTTATCTAGGAACCTTCTATGTGAGTTGTGTTTGTGTATGCATGATGGGTGTGTTTGTATTTTATAAAATGAAGGGGCTAGCAGGTGGAAAAGAAATGTACGATTCCAAAAATAAATTACTTTAATCAACTTTGAAATATAAGACAACTTTGAAATATAAAAATATAAATTCTAGATAAAGGCAAATGTAAAAAAAACAAAAGGTGTTTATCTTGCAAGTAAATTTTCAATTGTGTGTCTATGTGAAATTTTCAATTTCAATGTGTGTGTGTTTTCTCACATACACATGACATTCTCACCAGCATGGTGTCCAAGAAATCAACTCAATTCTGATGCTATCTGCCTAGATACAACACCAGATTTCCCAGGTTAAGGACTCTGTACTACAGGACTGCTCTACCTACACCCCCCACTCTAGGTACTGGTCACAGGCCCCAGGCTATTACTTGTACTTTTGACCCTAGCTCCAGAAGGGGATTCCCCACCCAGTGCAAGTTCTTTCTGAATCTAGTGATATTGAAGGAAAAAAGTGCAAAGGGCTATAAATGAAAGGGTTTATTCTGACATCTAAGTGTCTCTCCAGGATCTGAACACTGGTGCTTGGATCTCTCTCCTGGTGCATCTGCCCACAGTTGCTCAGCTCCCAAGCTCTCTCTCTTTGGCAGTTATGTTCTCCTTACTCTTACACCTTGCCCCAGGAGGAACTCTGGATGGGTTCCTGGTGACTGCAGGCTCCTGCCCAATTACATACAGGAACTCCAGAAAGGAGAGCCTCTCCACCCCTTTGTGACTGACTAGTAGCTCTGTAGCAGGTCAAACATCCATTGATATCCAAAGAGGCTCTTCCATGTGTATGCAATGGACACTATCAAGGCCAGGCAGGAATTCTGGTAAAAATTTCTCTTTTCCCCACACTGACCCACCAGCTACAGATTAGAGGTTCTAATGAGTTCCTCCTTATGTTCAATTAATTTGCTAGAGCAGCTCACAGAACTCAGGAAAACAGTTATGTTTACCAATTTAATAAAGGATACCATAAAGGATACAGATTAACAGCCAGATAAAGAGAGACACAGGGCAAGGTTCCAAATAAAGGAGCTCCTATCCTGGTGGAGCTTGAGGCCTGGCTTGGTGGCACATGGAGCTGTTCTGGTTCCCCAAGCATAGAAGCTCTCTTTGACTGAGGAGCATGATTCCAGAGAACAGAGAGTGATGAGCTTATCTGGGGTTTTAGTGACAGCTTCATTGTATAGTCATGATTGATGAAATTACTGGCCATTGCCTGATCCAGCCTCCAGCCCCTGACCTTGGGTGGGGTCCAAAAGTTTCTTACTAACATGAAAAGACACCCGATTCACATTAAAACTCTGCAATGTTTACAGAATCGAATCTGTGGATGAAAGCCAAATAAACCTGGGAAATGCATATTTTTGGTCATATGAATGACCAAATATATGTATTTCTTATGACTCATTATGTTATGGGTTTAGTTCATTCTCCTCACTCTTTTTTCCCTGCCACAACAAAGAATTAAAAGGCAGAGACACAATAGTGAAGCAGAGGGATAGTTTTATGTGAATACACTCCAAGGGAAGAGCAGGCCAGAGTCAAGGTAGACAAAGGCCTTGATATGTTAGGCAGGAGGCTTACATATTGCATTCTGGTTAGGAGATGCCTCTTTGACTGACAAGGTGGGGTTATTTGATTGACATGTCTTTCTGTATAGACATCCCTCTCGGTGAGCACATCCTTTCCCATGCTGAGGTGTGATCTGGGCAGTTCTTACTTCTGTCCATTGATATCTGGTTGGGGAGGAAGTTATCTCTCTGCAAAGCCTTTGCTGTCTTCACATGGAACCCCTGCCTGGGCAGAGTTTGGGCTGATTTTTCTCTTCTTTTCCAGCTGCTCATGTTTGTCTTTCTATTTAACATTCCTAATAATCATATCATGAATAGTATATACATTTATATATAATACATATTTCTAAAGTCTGTTAAAATTGTGGTCAGTCCTATTATGAGGAAACAAAAATTACTCTAGGTAACTGTGATTCCCAAGAGTTTGTCTTACTTATCTTCATATACCTACTCCTGTCCAAAAAATTCTCATTATTTGCTGACTGAATAATTCACATGACTAAGTAGAGTGAGAGAGAGAGGAAAACAAGTTTAATAAGAGGTTTTTGTTGTAGAATGTATAGTTTTCAGTGAGGTCACAAAGGGGCAATTATTCTATTTGAAGAATTCAGGAAAGGTAAAAATTAGTTGAATGTTCATAGTAAGTAAATAATCATTTTGTAAATCAAGACTTACCCAAAAAAGGCACTTGAGCCATAAAATAATATGTACTACAGAACTTTACATATTTTAATAAGGTTGAAATGGGGATGTTTGGGGTAAAGCAAGAAAAGCCCTGTTGGGCACTTGGAGCAGAGATCATGGAGGGCCTGGCAAAAGGCACTAAGAAGTCTGGGCTTTGTTCTTTAGGAAACTGTAATCCATTGAAGATTTTAAAGAAATGGCATAATATTGTAAGTCTTACAATTTAGAAAGATCATTCTGGCATCCATGGGGAGGAAAAATGGAGGAGGCAAGAAAAATTTTGGAGATTATAACCATAGTTGAGATATAATGGGAGTCTGATCCAAGGCATTAGCTGTGGAGTTGAACATATGAAGAAAAGGTAAAAAGTACATATAAACAAAGCTTGGATCTTGTGAGAACAGAGGTACAAAGTCAAGATTAAAGGATAATTCCCAAACTTATTTCCTGAATGAGTGAATGGAGGAAAATATCTGTAATCAAGGAAAGAAATAGAGGGATAGTAGAGAGATATCTACCAAAACATTTTTAGTGGAGTTGTCAAGTAAGCATTATGATATGAGACAAAACTTTAAGACACACAGGCAAACAAATAATCTGTAAAATCACCTGCAAAGAGACTATGTTTGCAATCATGGGAGAAAAAAGTTAAAAGTGGTAAGTACATTAGAACAGGATGAGAACATGGTTTTAGGGGAGCACATGGGGTTTAGCAATATATAAGAAGCTCACAACGGAAGAAAATCCAGTGAATGAGATTAAAAATTAATGATGAGAAATAATAGGAGGTAAGTAGAATATCTTGTATCAGAAGCCAAATAAGGGCATCATTTTAGCAATACAAATTTATAATCTCTCCAGGTATCTACTGAGCAAACCATAGGCAGTGATGGTGCCTTTGACTAAGATATCTGAAGGTGAAATTCTGTGAAAAGAATACTTGAGATTTTTTAAAAGCTATAATCCACTAGCACCTTATTTATTTGCTAAGTCCCTGTGATATTAAATGTATCTCTTTTATCATCACTAAGTAGTGTAAAAGTAGACGAGATTCCATCATTGCAGATGCTTAACAGCTTTTGACCAAGTAATGTTTGCATTACATGTTGCTTACAAAAAACTTAAAACAGAAGAATATGTTTAAATGGCAAGATATGTTATAAAAGTGCTATAGAAGTCTCATGACCCGAGAATTTAATTCAGCTGCATCAAACTTACCAAAAACAAGAAGTGAGTGCCATGGCTGCCTTGGAGAATAGTTAGTTCCGTGGAGTTATGGGGTAGATATCTAGTCTGAGTGGGTGGAATAATGAAGATGAACTCGGAAATGGACATATGGACCTAATACTACTATATCTGAAGAATCTTGGTGATAAAATAATGAAGAACTATGGAAGGGTAGAAGGGTAGTACCATACAGTCAATGTAGAACTAAATTGGGTGTTCAGATATAGAGACATGTCTGTGAGCTGAACAGGAGAAACAGTGGAAAGGAAGACATTGAAAGTATAGGGGAAAAAAATCTGAATAAAATAATGTCGTGGCTTTAAGCGCTAATTATACCTCCCAAATTATTATCTCTATTTAAATGAGTCACAATATGTACAAAGGGTGGACAAATCTGCACTGAGGCTTGGAACTAGATACATTAGCATAGTAAACATCAAATAAGTTTTAAAAACAATGCCAAGACTGACTCACAATTTGCCCTCCTGATAAAGAGCAATGTGCCAGAAAAATAATTGCAAAACCTTTGTAAGAATTCCATGAATACACAGGTTTGTGAGGTGTAGTTAGGTGGTGAGAATATCCAAAGTGTAAGCAAATGTGGAATCAAGGTTGAAATTTCTTCCTGCTATAAAGCAGACACATTGCACAATCGATGTTCCTGAATGCAGCAGGGTTTGTTCTGCTGACTTCCAAAAGCAGAATTAGTCATAGAAGAGGAAGAAAGGTTGTCTTCCTTAAAGGAATGAGGGAGTGGGCCCAGATGAAAACTGGATTTTCACATAATTAAGACCTGGAAGGGAAAGAAGTTTTGAAAGAAATCTGTATGCAGAAACTGGCCACAGCATAGAATTCTGAAGAAATAGAAAAAGTATAACAGAGATAAATTTAACCAAAGTTTTCATATTTCTGTGCCCTCCAAATTTTTCTCATTACTTAAGCCCTTGACAAACAAACAAAAATTAACATCTTATCCAGAAATTGTGCTGTTATTCCTAAATTTAACTTTCTTATAAACCACAAAAAATTCTGTGATTCTATGACCCAAATGAAAGACTCTTGGCCATCCACCAACTTTAATACAGACTCAACTTCATAAATGCTCATTCTGTTTCCAGTCTGATAGTCTTACAAGACATTAACCATAAAAATAAAAGTTTCTGAAACATGGTTATTATTTGTCTGCTTAAAATCCTTCAATAGTTCCCTGAAGCTCTCAGAGTAATGTCCAGACTACTTACCATGATTTGCAGTCTTCCCTGAGTTTGCCTATGAGTGTCTACAGCTTCATTCTTAAGTAACTGTGCACTTTGAATTTTATCCTCTATCCACCTCTTTATAAAGAAACCATGCTCTTGGTTGCCCCCATGCTTTTGCATTATTTTATCACTTCCTTGCATATTCTCCTCACACTCCCAACCTTCAAGACTAAACAGATTTCTAACTTTTGAGGGTAATATAGAAATATTAGAGGAGGGTAACATTTGGAACAGTTAGATCATATTTCAATTTTAAGTCTTTCATTTGCTAGAGATTGTACTAACCTATATTTTATTGTAAAGATTAAAGTAGATTCAATTAGATAATGAAGCATCGCATCTAACACATAGTAAACCCTCAAAAAATATGTGTTCATAATAGTAGTAATACTATTAACATTAATTGATTTTGTGAAACATGCTGTTATTTATTGGAGTGCAAAGCAGAGTTTCATCTTAATAATGCATTGCATGTTGAATGAGTTATCAGAGTTGAGGAAAAGTGAATAATTCAATTGAATTTGTTTTAATAAAATAATTTATATATTCACCAAGTACCCTGTTATCACACTACTCTTTGTTGTTTAAAATATGAGAAACTTAAATAACTATACTTATTATCAATCAGTTATCATGTTATTAACTCTATGAGTACAAGGCTAATATGACAAGCTATGAAAGTATACTTATTATTTCACCTGAGGGATGAACCATTTGTAAGTTTTTCAATCATTGCCATCAGCATTAGCAGAGGAAGTTTGAAATACCACTTATTGGGTGGGAAAATAAGATAAATTTTTTCTAAATTTATTAATAATAATATTTATATCCTCTCTGCAAAGAAAAAGTTTTATACAGTAGATGTCTCCTTTGTTGGTTATCCCAGGTGAACTGTTCTAATTATGAAAAAATGGAAATGTGCTTGTATGAACTATGGTAGCTTATTTCACAAAACAGAAATAATAATGGTCCCAGATGGTCCAGTACAGCTGGTCTAAATTGCTACCTCAAAGCTATTATATTATCAAATGATTCACAATTTGCCAACCACTATCAAATAGGAGACACATGCTCAAACCACATTCCCTTAGACAAAAACTCAAAAGTAATTATTTTCTTTAAGGAACTCACATCAATATACCATAGAAAGCCCCAATCTCCTTAGGGACCTCAGCATATTCCTTCCAGGCTGAGGTGAAAGATTATAAAAGGGACCCCCTTAAACCTCAGTGGACTGGTCCCCACATTGTTGCTCTAACCACTCCTACTGCCCTCAAAGTTACAGGCATCACTCCATGGGCCCATCAGTCGAGAGTGAAAAGAGCCCATACTCCAGACAAAAAAAAAACCCATCAGTGGAAGGCCCAGCCAGACCTCCAAATCCTCTCTGCCTCTGCATCTGAGGTTTACCCTCTGACTAATAAACACCTGCGCGCCGTGGAGCCTGGACCTCGTTGGAGTTGTATCTGTCATCCTGGGCACTGAACTCTCTGCTGTTGCACCCCTCACCGAAGACTGGACTATTCCTCAAAAAGTTGCCCTTTCTATTGTCTATTGGGTAAGTGTAGGTTGTTTTGCTGGGCTTACCTGTTTCTCCTAAATTATACTCAAGCCTCAACCTGCATCTCCCCACTCTTAAATGTTATTTTTATACCTTCTTTCTCTTCCCTTCCTCCCCCTCACTCCCGGGAACCTCAGTGTGGTTGCATAAAGTCAGACAAATGGGGGACCGGGTTCAGTGCCTACACCTACCTGCCTGCTAAATGTTATGATAAGAACAGCGCCACCCTTTGCCTTAAAGACGGGAAAGGTACTGAACTAAAACAATAAATAAATGGGACTTAGACTGTGCAAATAGGGGAAGAAAGAGATCCACTGTCTGCTGGACCTCACTCACCCACACTGGAATGTCTGATGGGGGGAAACCAGGACCATGCGTGAAGGGACAGGGATGAAAAGGTCAAGCAGGCCCTAAAGGCACCAACTAAAGAGCCAGTTTACCACAAAATATTGACCTCTCAGGTTTTTCCATAACAGAATAAGCGGTTAGTATTACTACAGGGTCTGCCTTCAGTCCCTTGAGTGTCCTCAGCTCCCCCTGCACAAAGTTGGTAGAGAGCTGTGCTAAAGAAGTGTGCCAGGGAGGACTGGGGTGGGGGAACTGCCTTTGTAGCCCTTCTAATTTTAATCAGCCCTTGAAAAAGGTGCCCATCCTGTTCAACTGTGCAACACTCCCCCCTTACATCTGTGCCTTCTGAACTGCAAATGTTAAAATAGAATCCATGGCTAACAACTCTTTAACAGGCCTTGCTGGGGCCAGCTGCTACTCCTTGAACTATTAGTGAAGCCCCTGCATCTTTAACTAGCTCATTAACTTTACCAGGGAACGCATTTCCTCTGTACATCTCATGTATGTGCAGAGACGTTATGACCCTGTCATAAACCAAGGAGATAATGCCCCCTAAAATGAAGTGTTTAAAGGGGCACCAGAGGGGGAGTGATAGGGGAAAACCTACAAGGCCCGCAATCTAGTCCAGGGGGCTCCCTTCTGCTGCTCTTCTTAGCAAAGACAACAGGAACTCCCTTAACTTCCCCTCCCCTTCACTCCCTGCTCTGCCAGGCACCTACTCCCTAAACTCACTCCCCCGTGCTTGCTCCTTTGCTGTGCATGAAGCAATGTTACAGATACAGAAGCAGAAAGATATATACTGCTCCCTTTGCTTTGTTCAGGGCTCAGACTTTTGGGAAATTACTCCCATCTGAGCCCGCCAGTGTGAAATAAAGCCTCAACACTCCAAGACCTCCGAGTGCCTCTTGGTTCTTCTGTCAGTGATCCAGTTCAGGCTTTCCAGTATTTTCCATAACTCATATTTGTTTAAATCAGTTATTTTCAATAGGAGGAATCATATTCCCCACAGGCATTTAAACATTTCTGAGGGAAATTTGCAAGTCATTGCAAAATGATTGTTATAAATTACTAACATTTAATGGCAGAAGACCTAGAAACAGAACATTCTTCAACGCATAAAACCATTCTGCACAACAAATATTTGACCAGCATGATTTAGCAATGCCCTCATCAACCGAGATAGATCACATTCGGGTTCACAAAACAAGCATTAAATTTAAAAGAATCAGTGTTACTTCAAGTGTAGTAAATAGCAGAACTATATGTACAAACCTAAAGTATTTAAAAATCAACCAAAACTCTACTAAATAATCCATGGATCAAAGCAGAAATCTCAAGGGAAAATAGAAAACATTTTGAACCAAATGAAAATACATGTCAAATTTAAGAAATACATTTATAATTAGTTTATAGCATTATATGCTTATATTAGAAAAAGTAAAGATCTCAAGTGAATAATTTAAGCTTCTATCGCAGAAAACTATTTAACAAAACAGGAAAATAAACCAAAGCAATTAGAAGGAAAGAAGTTATAAGATAAGGTCAGAAATGAATGAAACTGAGAATGAAAACAACAGTACAGAAAATCTAAGAAACCTAAACTACTTATTTGACTAAATAAATAAATAAAATTAATTAAATATCTGGTTAGTTTGACCAAGAAAGTCAACAGAAAAGATGCAAATCAATTACATGAAGGATTAAAGAGGAATTATCACTGTGGACTCCACAGACATTAAAAGATTAATGAGCAAATATTAAGGAGAACTCTATGGATAAATGACAAGATAGATGAAATATATCAATTCCTTGAAAGACACAAACTATAAAATCTCACCCAGGAAGAAATAGATAACATGAATGGCACTAAATTTGTAACTAACACCTTTCTGAAAAAGGAAATAGCAGGCGTAGATGTCTTCACTGGTAAAATATACCAAGGGAGAATTAATGTCAGTTTTCAAAATGCCTTCCAAAATGTCTAAGAGAAAACTACACTTCTATCACTTTATGAGGCCAGCATACTTAGCACACCAACAGAGATTAAAAAAAATAATATTATTCATAAAAGTAAATTTTTAACTTCTCAAGAAAATAATTAAAAGGGTTTATACTAGGAATGCAAGACTACTTCAATATTTGAAGTTCAATCAGTGTAATCCATCAGATTAAAGAGTAAACAAGAAAAATCATAGACTCATAGCAATAAGTGAAGAAAAAGCATTTGTTAAAATTCACCATTCATTTACAATTTTAAAAAAATTCTCAGTGAACTTGGAATAGAAGTGAACTTCTTCAATCTGACAAAGGAAAAACTATAAACAATGTCTTTCTTCTACAATCCATATCCAGGCAAGGACATCCTCTTTAACATTCCTATTCAGATCCTTTCAAGTTCCTATACATAATTTCATATTTATTATTATTATTACTCAAGAAACGCCAGAAATAATATTTGGATGCACCTACAACTACACTTCATGATCTCAGTTATAGGTCTGTCTCACTATAAGATATGAAAATACCAATAACACTCTTATTACCCTTCCAGCTAAGGGGCTCAAGTGATTTCTGGGCTCGGACAACAAAACCAAAGACTAATCTGGGGTCAGTCACAGCCTAAATTTTGACCACTCCAGAAAACATGGTTTGCATGGTTTTAGCCATTTTCTGGAGCTCTTAGTGAAAGAATCTCTGTAGTGGAGCTCTTGCTTCGTCCATGATAGCAGGAACTTTTTCATACTGGGTGTTTAGGCCCCAAAATAGTAGGGTGCAAACTATAGAAGTTAGTACTCAGTGGGAAGGGCAGTAGTTTCCTTACCAGACAAGGTCTGCAGATTTATTCTTGCTCTGGTCTTTGTTCCTGATTAGAATACATTGAGCATAGTCTTCGATCTTCCTCTTTTGGAACTTACCCACTGTTCTTTCAATAAACTTCTATTTTGGTCCAGTAATGACACTGGATGATATATTCCATTTCTTTTTTTTGTTGTTTGTTTGTATGTTTGTTTACTTAAGTTTATTTTGGTATCATTAATCTACAATTACATGTGCAATATTATGGTTATCAAACTACCACCTTCATCAGGTCCCTCCCACCAAACCCATTACAGTCACTGTCCATCAGTGTAGTGAGATGCTATAGAATCACCGCTTGTCTTCTCTGAGTTGCACATCCCTCCCCGTGCCCCCAACATTACATCTGCTAATCTTAATGCCCCCTTTTCCCTCTTATAATTCCCTTCCCACCCATCTTCCCCAGTCCCTTTCCCTTTGGTAACTCTTAGTCCATTCTTGGGTTCTGTGAGTCTGCTGCTGTTTTGTTCATTCAGGTTTTTTTTTCTTTGTTCTTATACTCCACATATGAGTGAAATCATTTGATACTTGTCTTTTTCAGCTTGGCTTATTTCACTGAGCATAATACCCTATAGATCCAACCATGTTACTGCAAATGGTAGGATTTGTTTTCTTCTTATGGCTGAATAATATTCCATTGTATATATGTACCACATCTTCTTTATCCATTCATCTACTGATGGACACTTAGGTTGTCTCCATTTCTTGGCTATTGTAAATAGTGTTGCACTAGACATAGAGGTGCATATGTCTTTTTCAAACTGGGCTGCTGCATTCCTAGGGTAAATTCCTAGGAGTGGGATTCCTGGGTCAAATGGTATTTCTATTTTGAGTTTTTTGAGGAACCTCCATACTGCTTTCCACAATGGTTGAACTAATTTGCATTCCCACCAGCAGTATAGGAGGGTTCCCCTTTCTCCGCAACCTCGCCAACATTTGTTTGGGCTTTGGATGTTGGCCATCCTCACAGGTGTGAGGTGATATCTCATTGTGGTTTTAATCTGCATTTCTCTGATGATTAGCGATGTGGAGCATCTTTTCATGTTACTGTTGTCAATGTGAATTTCTTCTTTGGAGAAGAGTCTATTCACGTCCTCTCCCCATTTCTTAATTGGATTATTTGCTTTTTGTTTGTTGAGGTGTGTGAGTTATTTATATATTTGGGATGTCAACCCCTTATCGGATATGTCATTTATGAAAATATTCCCCCATACTGTAGGATGTCTTTTTGTTCTACTGATGGTGTCCTTTGCTGTACAGAAGCTTTTGAACTTGATATAGTCCCACTTGTTCATTTTTGCTTTTGTTTCCCTAGCTTGGAGAGATATGTTCATGAAGAAGTTGCTCATGTTTATGTCCAAGAGAATTTTGCCTATTTTTTCTCTAAGAGTTTTATGGTTTCATGACTTACATTTAGGTCTTTGACCCACCTTGACTTTACCTTTGTGTATGGGGTTAGACAGTAGTACAGTTTCATTCTCTTACATGTAGCTGTCCAGTTTTTCCAACACCAGCTAATGAAGAGGCTGTCATCTCCCCATTGTATATCCAAGGCTCCTTTATCAAATATTAATTGACTGTAGATGTTTGAGTTAATGTTAGAATTTTCTATTCTGTTCCACTGGTCTGTGGGTCTGTTTTTGTGCCAATACCAAATTGTCTTGATTACCGTGGCTTTGTAATAGAGTTTGAAGTCAGGGAGCATAATTCGCCCTGTTTTATTCCTCCTTCTCAGGATTGCTTTGGCTATTCTGGGTCTTTTGCGGTTCCATATGAATTTTAGAATTATTTGTTCCAGTTCATTGAAGAAAGCTGTTGGTAGTTTGATAGGTATTGCGTTGAATCTGTAGATTGCTTTAGGTAGTATAGCCATTTTGACAATATTTATTCTTCCTAGCCAAGAGCATGTAATGTATTTCCATTTGTTAGTGTCCTCTTTAATTTCTCTTAGGAGTGTCTTGTAGTTCTCAGAGTATAGGTCTTTCACTTCCTTGGTTAGGTTTATTACTAGGTATTTTATTCTTTTTGATGCAATTGTGAATGGAATTGTTTTTCTGATTTCTCTTTCTGTTAGTTCATCGTTACTGTATAGGAAAGCAACAGATTTCTGTGTGTTAATTTTGTATCCTGCAACTTTACTGAATTCAGATATTAGTTCTAGTAGTTTTGTAGTGGAATCTTTAGGATTTTTTATGTACAGTATCATATCATCTGCAAATATTGACAATTTGACTTCTTATTTAGCAATCTGGATGCCTTGTATGTCTTTGTTTTGTCTGATTGCCTTGGCTAGGACCTCCAGTACTATGTTGAATAATAGTGGAGAGAGTGGGTATTCCTGTCTTGTTCCCGATTTTAGATAAAAAGCTTTCAGCTTCTCACCGTTAAGTATGATGTTAGCTGTGGGTTTGTCATATATGGCCTTTATGATTTTGAGGTACTTGCCCCATATACACATTTTGTTAAGAGTTTTAATCATGAATGGATGCTGAATTTTGTCAAATGTTTTTTCAGCATCTATGGGGATGATCATGTGGTTTTTGTTCTTCCTTTTGTAGATGTGGTGGATGATGTTGATGGATTTTCGAATGTTGTACCATCCTTGCATCTTTGGGATGAATCCCACTTGCTCATGGTGTATGATCCTCTTGATATATGTTTTTTTTTTTAACAATTTATTTTATTTTAGTATCATTGACCTACAATTACATGAGCCATATTGTAATAATTAAACTACCCCCTTCATCCGGTCCCCCCCACCAACCCCACCACAGTCACTGTCCATCAGTGTAGTGAGATGAGAATCACTACTTGTCTTCTCTGAGCTGTACAGTCCTCCCCGTGCCCCCCCCCACCCTATGTCTGCCAATCTTGAATTCGGTTTGCTAATATTTTGTTGAGTATTTTTGCATCTACGTTCATCGGGGATATTGGTCTGTAATTTTCTTTTTTGGTGAGGTCTTTGCCCAATTTTGGTATTAGAGTGATGCTGGCTTCATAGAATGAGTTTGGAAGTATTCCCTCCTCTTCTATTTTTTGGAAAACGTTAAGGGGAATGTGTGTTATTTCTTCTCTATATGTCTGGTAGAATTCAGAGGTGAATCCATCTGGTCCGTAGGTTTTGTTCTTGGGTAGTTTTTTGATTACTGATTCAATTTCATTGCTGGTGATTGGTCTGTTTAGTTTTTCTGTTTCTTGCTTGGTCCGTCTTGGAAGGTTGTATTTTTCTAAGAAGTCCATTTATTCTAGGTTTTCTAGCTTGTTAGCATATGTATTGTCATAACATTCTCTTATAATGCTTTGTATTTCAGGGGGTCCGTCGTTATTTTTCCTTTCTCATTTCTGATTCTGTTTATGTGTGCAGATTCACTTTTTCTCTTATGAGTCTGGATAGTTGTTTATCTATTTTTTAAATTTTTTCAAAGAATCAGCTCTTGGTTTCATTGATTTTTTCTATTGTTTTATTCTCAATTTTATTTATTTATTCTCTGATCTTTATTATGTCCCTCCTTCTGGTGACTTTTGGCCTCATTTGTTCTTCTTTTTCCAATTTCAGAAATTGTGTCTTTAGGCTCTTCATTTGGGAATGTTGTTCTTTCTTTAGATAGGCCTGGATTGCAATACACTTTCCTCTTAGAATTGCCTTTACTATGTCCCACAGAAGTTGTGGCTTTGTGTTATTGTTGTCATTAGTTTCTATATATTCTTTGATTTCTGTTTTGATTTGGTCATTCACCCATTGATTCATTAGGAGAATGTTGTTAAGTCTCCATGTATTTGTGAGCCTTTTTGATTTCTTTCTAAAATTTATGTCTAGTTTTATACCTTTGTGATCTGAGAAGTTGGTTGGTAGAATTTCAGTATTTTTTAATTTATTGAGGTTCTTTTGTGGCCTAGTATGTGGTCTATTGTGGAAAATGTTCCATGTGCACTTGAGAAGAGTGTGTATCCTGCTTCTTTTGGGTGCAGAGTTCTGTAGATGTCTGTTAGGTCCATCCGTTCTAGTGTGTTGTTCAGTGCCTCTGTGTCTTTACTTATTTTCTGCCTGGTTGATCTGTCCTTTGGAGTGAATGGTGTGTTGAAGTCTCCTAAAATGAATGCATTGCTTTCTATTTCCTCCTTTAATTCTGTTAGTATTTGTTTCACATATGCTGGCACTCCTGTGTTTCGTGCATATGTATTTATAATGCTTATATCTTCTTGTTGGACTGATCACTTTATCATTATGTAATGTACTTCTTTATCTCTTGCTACTTTCTTCATTTTGAAGTCTATTTTGTCTGATACAAGTACTGCAACACCTACTTTTTTCTCCTTGTTGTTTGCATGAAATATCTTTTTCCATCCTTTTACTTTTAGTCTGTGTATGTCTTCGGGTTTAAAGTGAGTCTCTTGAAGGCAGCATATAGATGTGTCTTGTTTTTTTATCCATTCAGTGACTCTATGTCTTTTGACTAGTGCATTCATTCCATTTACATTTAGGGTGATTATGGATAGGTATGTACTTATTGGCATTGTATGCTTCAGATTCATGGTTAACAAAAGGTTTAAGGTTAACTTCCCTACTATCTAAAAGTCTAACAACTCACTTAATAAGCTGTTACAAACACAATCTAAAGGTTCTTTGTTTGTTTATTTGTTTCCTTCCTCCTTTTTATTCCTCCTCCATTCTTTATATATTCGGTATCATATTCTGTACTGTTTTTCTATCCCCTGATTGACTTTGGGGATAGTTAATTTAATTTTGCATTTTCTTAATAATTAGCTGTTCTATTTTCTTTACTGTGTTTTTTTACCTCTGGTGACAGCTATTAAACTGTAGGAACACTTTCATCTATAGCAGTCCCTCCAAAATACACTGTAGAGATGGTTTGTGGGAGGTTTATTCTCTCAGCTTTTGCTTATCTGGGAATTGTTTAATCCCTCCTTCAAATTTAAATGATAGTCTTGCCGGATAAAGTAATCTTGGTTCAAGAACCTTCTGCTTCATTGCATTAAATACATCATGCCACTCCCTTCTGGCCTGTAAAGTTTCTGCTGAGAAGTCTGATGAGAACCTGATTGGTTTTCCTTTGTACGTGATCTTATTTCTCTCTCTGGCTACTTTTAATAGTCTGTCCTTATCCTTGATCTTTGCCATTTTAATTATGTGTCTTGGTGTTGTCTTCCTTGGGTCCCTTGCGTTGGGAGATCTGCGCACCTTCATGGCCTGAGAGACTATCTCCTTCTCCAGATTGGGGAACTTTTCAGCAATAACCTCCTCAAAGACACTTTCTATCCCATTTTCTCTCTCTTCTTCTTCTGGTACCCCTATAATGACAATATTGTTCCATTTGGATTGGTCACACAGTTCTCTCAATATTCTTTCATTCTTAGAGATCCTTTTTTCTCTCTGTGCCTCGGCTTCTTTGTGTTCCTCTTCTCTAGTTTCTATTTCATTTATCGTGTCCTCCACTGTATCCAATCGGCTTTTAATATCATCCATTGTGCTCTTTAATGATTGGATCTCTGACCGCAATTCATTCCTGTGTTCTTGAATATCTTTCCGTACCTCCATGAGCATGTTAATCATTTTTATTTTGAACTCCCTTTCAGGGAGAGTCATGTGGTCAATATCATTGAAATCTTTCTCAGGAGTTGTATTCATAATTTTACTCTGGACCAGGTTCCTTTGGCATTTCATAGTTGTGTATGGTGCCCTCTAGTGCCCAGAGGCTCTACTCTCTGGAGCTGCTCAGACCCTGAAGCAATGTCAGGGATTGTAGGGGAGTGGTATTGGTTCCTCAGGGTAGGAAAGGGCTGTTTCCTGGTTCCTGGCTGCCTTGCCTGTCTCCACTGCCTGAACCAGTGGGCTGACCACACAGGTATAAGTCTCTCTGCTTTGCGTTTTTAGTTGCTGTAGACAGATCTTCCCTCTGGCTGGCCTAACACCAGGGAAGGGTTTCCAGGTTTGCAATCACGGTGGGGCTGGCCAGGAGAAAGGCGCTGTAGTCTGCCTGTCAGAGAAGGGGATCTTGGAGCTGTGTAGGCAGCCAAGGAGCTGGTGCACCTGATGATCGTGAAAGCTCCCAACCTGCTGGGCAGAGTGCACCTGGACAATTTTGTCTACCTGTCCTCTCTCCTGAGCAGTAAGCTCTGTGAAATCTTTGCCCCTTTAGCAGCCCTCTTGCTAAGGGCTTCCTTGTTAGGAAGTCTCTCAGACTGTCCACCTTTCTTTTGTCCCAGAGCAGCTGGGTATGGATCCCTGCTTTCACAAGCAGCTGGAATCTTAGTCTCTCTCGCAATTCTGCCTGTCTTAGCTTTCGAACCCCCTAATTACCAGAGTATCATGCCAGCACCATGAAATGTAGGTTTGTGCTCCCAGAGCAGATATCTGGAGTTGGTATTCAGCAGTCCCAGATCTCCACTCCCTCCCTGCTCTGTTCCTCTTCTTCCTGCCAGTGAGCTGGGTGGGGAAGGGCTTGGATCCCGCAGGACCACAGCTTTAGTATGTTACCCTTTTCCGTGAGTGCTGCTCTTGTCTCCAGGTGTATGCAGTTTGTTACCATCCTCTTTCCCATTGCTCTTTCAAGAGTAGTTGTAGTAGCTTTATTTTCATATTATATGTGGTCTTAGGAGGAAGCCTCTGTCTCACCTCTCATGCCACCATCTTTAATCCTCTGCTCTCCATTTCTTTTTAATAGCCACCAGAGTACTTAAACATTGTTTTAAGATTATGCAAATATATCTATTGTGCTAAATAAATATTTTTATAGTGTATAGTTAAATATGTAAAATTTGAATCATAGCCCTAGTATGTGTTCTCTCTGAATCTCACTTGTTCCATTTGCAAAAAAAGAGAATCATTAACCAAAGGATTGTTAAAGGAGAATGCTTTTCACACTGTAGTAATGGTTATAAAAGGAAAACTGAAGTTCTTTTTGTGTGAAAATTCTATTACAAGTTGTCTTGCCAGTGGATTTCAGCCCCTGGCAAGTTCACTATGGATTCAGTGTGAACAAGGAAAATTAAAGTAGAATGTTATTGGGGTGAAAGGGTTATACCCAACCTTATTCCCATGGTGGAATGTCAAATACTAAAATCCCATTCACTCAGAGCAAGTCTGCATGCAGCAAGCCAGTCCCCATCCTCTGGTCCTTTCTGTCTACACAGCTGTCCTCTGGGCCGCTCTGCCTACATAGTCATCCCACACAGCCATCCTATGGGCCTCTGTCCTGGTGCTGCCGCCACTCCAGTCTCTGCTCTCCTTTCCTTCAGACTTGCAGCCATGCCACTGTGTAGCACAGAGTACTGGGCAGAGCTCTTTATCTACAGCCAATAGCAATGTATTGTCCACACGTGAGTAGTGAGCTAGCCAACCAGGGCCTGGTATATCCAGGGCCACAGGAACTTTCATTATATCCACACAAGTACTCCCAAATTTAATATTCAATTAGTTACTTTTTGGTTGTTTTTTTTTTTGTTTTTTTTTTTTGTCCACAGAACAGTCATGATGGGAAAGAAAATTAATTACAAGGTTTTGGCAATACTGATTGTGCTGACTCCACTGTTAATTTAAATGAAGGAAAATTAAGTTATTCATGGTAGAGTAAGAGATATATCAGTTAAAAGAAAGAAAAATATATTCTTTTTATTTCAAAGTTAAAGATTGAGAGAAACAGAAATACAGTGATATGTCATGGATTTTTAGCTCACTGTGTATATATACACAGAAGATATAAAATACCTTGAGAGCTATCAAAACTAAATACACAAAATATGGCAAAGTAAATAGGAATACTTCTTCACTTTTTTTTTTAAAAATGAACAAATAACTCCACATTCTGGGAAAAAGAAAGATTAGCCACTTAAAGTTCTAAGCATGATAACAAAAAGAATTAAATTGACAAATGCTGTTTCATGCCTACCATTTACTCTTTAGAAGTAAACTCTATCAGTTAAATAAAATATTTGAAAACTCTCTTGTATACTTTGAAGTAATCTAATTAAAACCTTAAGAGAAAATTGATTTCAAAATGTTACATCATTCATCTTCACAATGATAAATTTTCTACAAAAACTAATTTTATTGACTATATATTAATTCAGAAGTTCCAAATAATCTGCTTTGCATTACTTTACATTCAATATATTTTCATAGCATGATATTTTTTAAAGGTATGAAATTTATTTATCTTAGAACGTAAGTAAATATGAGACAGCATGCAGGAGGGTCCCACCAACTTGAAGAACAGATACACACAACATAGAAGATATTTTTTCCTTCTAAAGGCACTACTGAAAAAATTATAGGGTCACTATATATGTCTAAGCTTAGTGCAATCAATTTAGAATTAATTAATACATATAATTTTCTTATACTTTTTTATTTTTATGCTACAAATTGACTGTGATTTTATTCCCTATGGTTAAAGAAAAAGCATCAGGCATAATTTTGGAGAATAGTGATGACTCAAATTTAAGAATTTCTAAATTAAAATGATCATTTCTAATTTGATAATTCCTCTTCAACATTGTGAGATAAACTGTATGTTCACTTAAAATGATCATCAAAGTTTTGAAGTAAAACTTTAAGCTCTAAAATTCACAAAAATACTCAATATAAAATAATATTCTATAATAAACTTGATTATATGCCACTGTTTGAAACTCAACTTTGAATAGAGACATTTATTCAATAACTAATAATTCCATAAGAGGTATATAGTTCTATCCACAGATTCTTTTATCAGTTTGTTAGATAAAAGAAAATACAAGAACTAATAAGTAAATAATTACCTGTAATAAGCATCCAAAATTCAAATTTACTAAGAACATTCCAGTTGTTTGGTTTCGAAAACAGAGTATAAAAAGCAATAGGCTGTCTGAGTTTGAGACTTCATTATTTTGCTGCTACAACCTGAAGCATTACAGATATCATAACACATCTACTCTTAGGAGAGGCCTAGAAGGAAGTAGCTCAAACACCTCATTAGTTTTAGGAGGTGAAAATTGTGACAATTTGAAAAAAATATAGTGTTAATTGAATTTTAAAATTGGCATGTTACATTTTACTACCAAGAGAAAGGAATGCGTCAAAGAAAAAAGGTTTAAAATACTTACGCACATTTTATACAGTTTTATTATGAATTTCTCAACTAAAGTAGGGATAAGTGATCACAGGATTAGATGTAAAAGAAATTTGTAAAAAGTGTTCAAACAATAAATATATATATAAACATAATCCATTTTATTTACCTCAACCAGAATAAAGGAAAATTCATGAGTATATGCTGGCCATTTCATTTACTGAATCCTGAAATAAGACCAGCCCCTGACATCTGCAGGGGTGGCTCAAGTATAAAAATAAACGTCTACATACCATGTGTCTATATTTAAAATATATGAACCAAGTCACTAAAATATTACACAATGTATGTTCTATTCTCCTACCTTAAAAATTATACTTCCATAAAAACCTGAAAGGCAAGATTAGGGCTTAGAACTCTTGAGGCCTCAGAGTTCTGCACCAGAATTGGAAGCACAAAGAAAACCAACCAGTGTGGGTGATACTCTTTAACTCCATAGATTCCTCATCTGTAAGGAGAACCACGGCTGGAGGCCAGAAAGAAACACTTTAAATGATAGAATACTAACAAAAGTTTAATGTCATTTATTTTAATAATTTTTACTAGAGAACTATCAGGGACAGAACTATATTTTAGGAGGGTTTGATATTGAGCTAAAAGCAATGAATCCTTTCTAGTTTTGGTAACAGTACTCTGACTTATACTTTGATCACCCTACACTACTAAAATCCCCTAGAAATGTTTGATGAAATATTATCAAATTTATTTAAAGCCCATTATGAGTGTAAGTGTGAAGAAACAATGAAGAATATTAATACTTCAAGAAATGGAGATTAAAGAACAATCCAAAATAGATGTGGATAAACCTAAATAAAAACAGACTAAACAATAATATGACAGAAAGACATACATTGCAATCTCATCAGACTAGGGTCATAATGCCAAAGATACTAGTGGAAAGGTTTAACAACTAGACTCCAGTATTAACGAAGTGATATGTTGAATACTTGAAGCCAATACAATATTTAAGCTTCTTGAAATCACCATTGAAACCATCCATGTATCCAGTTTGGAGACAAATAAGCATCTTTCTGAGGCTACTATGTATTGATTATTGAGCCTAAAATGTTTCCAAATTTTAAAAACCGGTTCTGAAGGTTTAAAAAATAATAATATGCAATTTACGATTTTGACAGCACTAAAATAGAAATAGATCCATACCCTTTAAGGTATAACTTGACTAGTAAGTGCTTTTCATTGGAAGTCTCTCTACCCTTTTGTTTCCTATGATGCTTCTGTCTCAAGACTGAACATACCCCATTTGATGAGAATGACATTGGGAACTAAATTTGTGTGATGGGGACTTCATGCTAATCTTCATGCAGTCTGCTCCCTGTTCTGTATGGCACCAAAGATTGTATCTGTATCAGGTACCAGAATGAGCTATCAAACAATTTTCTAGAAGAGTTGAGCTTTTATAAAGAAATGTTAAATTTACTGAATATATATTTTCTTTTTCTTTCTGAAGAAACCCCTAAATAACTCATATGAAAGACCTAATCAATACATATAAAATAAAGATAATATATATGTAGTAACAAAGGACTTTTTCACAGTATAATTTGTGGGAGTTTGCCTTCTGGAATGTATGTAAAATAAGGACACATCTTATACTTGGCAGTGTTTTATTTTTTTAATTTTTTTTGATGTTTTTATTCAAGTATAGTTGATATGAAATATTGTATTGGCTTCAAGTATACAACATAGTGATTAAACAGTTATTTGCATTATTAAATGCTCACCCCAACTAGTTTAGTTGTTATCTGTCAATATAGAAAGATGTTATAGAACTACTGACTATATTCTCTATGCTGTATTTTCATCCCATGACTGATTTATATTATGATTGACATTTTATGCCTCCTTATCCCCCTCACCTATTTCACTCACCTGCCCTAACCCCTCCTTCATGGTAACCACCAGTCACTTCTCAGTATCTGTGTCTATTGATGTTTTGTTCATTTTGTTTTGTTTTGTTTTAGATTACACATATAAAGAAATCATACTGTATTTGTCTTTCTCCACATGGCTTATTTCACTTAGCATAATACATTCTAGATGCATCCATGCTGTTGAAATGGCAGAATTTCTTTCTTTTTTATGGCTGAATAATATTCCATTATATATATGTATCACTTGTTCTTCATCCATTTACCTATTGATGGATACTTAGTCTCTTCCATATCTTGGCTGTTGTAAATGATGCATCAATAAGCTTAGTGGTACATATATCTCTTTGAATCAGAGATTTTGTTTCCTCAGGTAAATAGTTAAAAGTGGAGTTACTGAGTGTGGATAAAATGAGAATTCCTGTGGCCAGAATTCTCACCTGGCCCTGGCTGACTAGCTCACTTCACACCTGTGGGCAATACATGGCTGTTGACTCTCTATAAAGAGCTCTGCCCTGTGCTCTGGGCATGACACGGTGGCACAGCTGCAAGGCTGCAGGAGAGCAGAGCAGAGGCTGGAGTGGTGACAGCGCCAAGGACAGAGTCCCAGAGAATGGCTCTGTGGGACGACTGTGCAGAGAGGCCCAGAGGATGGCTGTGAGAGATGACTCTGCAGAGAGGCCCAGAGGATGGCTGTGTGGGACAACTGTGCAGGCAGAGAGGCCCAGAGGATGGCTGTGCAGACAGAAGGGCCCAGAGGCAGAGACCAGTTTGTTGCATGTAGACTCGCTCTGAGTGAACAGAATTTTGGTGACTGACCTACCACTGTGGAAATAAAGTTGGGTATAACCCTTTCACCCCAAGAACGTTTGCTATCAATTTCTTTGGTCAAATTGAATCCATAATGAACTTGCCTGGGACTGAAACCCATTGGCAAGACACTGGTTTATGTGGTATTTCTACTTTTAGTTATTTGAGGAACCTCCATACTGCTTTCGACAGTGGCTGAACCAACTTACATTACCACCAACAGTGTAGAGGGGTTCCCTTTTCTCCACATTTTTGCCAATACTTGTTATTTCTTGTCTTTTGGATAGTGGCCATTCTGGCTGGTGTGAGCCAGTATATCATTGTGGTTCTGATTTTCATTTCCCTGATGATTAACAATGTTGGGCATCTTTTCATGTGCCTGTTGACCATCTTTATGTCTTCTTTGGAAAATTGTCCATTCATGTCCTCTGCCCATTTTTTAAGAGGGTTATTTGTTTTTCTGGTGTTAAGTCATATAAGTTCTTTATACATTTTGGATTTTAACCCCTTCTCAGGTATACCACTTACAAATACATTCTCTCACACTGCAGGTTGACTTTTTGTTTTGTTGATGGTGTACTTTGCTGTAGAGATTTTTGTTTTTTTGTAGCCCTACTTGTTTATTTTTGCTTTTGTTTCCCAAGTCCAGAAAAAAATTGCACATTCTTACATTCAAGAGATCTTTGCCTATGTTTTCTTCTATATGCTTTCATGCCTTATATTTATGTCTTTAACCCATTTCAAGTTTCCTTTTGTGTATGATGCTAGGAAATAATCCATTTTCATTCTCTTGCATATATCTGCCCAATTTTCTCAACACCATTTATTTAAAAAGAGTCTTTTATCCAATGTATATTCATGGCTCCTTTGCCAAATATTAATTGACCATGTATGCATGGTTTTATTTCTGAACTCTCTATTCTGTTCCATTGATCTATGTGTCTGATCTCGTGATTGGCAGTGTTTTAGAGTTAATGAAATTTAATATGCTCTTTTCCCAAACACTATCTGAATACCTTTCTCTTCATAGAGAATAATGATCAGTAATGAGTTGTTGATTATCAGGTCTTATAAAAAGATTTAGTTATAACTTATAACCTGCAAATATGAATACACTATGCATTTCAATACTGCACGCTACTCTTTAGGTGTCTGTGCAATTTCTTTGTCCTCTTCCAGTCTTGATATATTTTAGACACTGTATGGAAAAGCTTGAATTAGTCAAATACTTAGAAAGATTGTCTGGTTTGTATTCAAAGTCAATAGTTATAGATAGAATTTAAAATGCCATATTAGAAAGATAAAAATTGTTTTAAAGATGAATGTGAATGGCCTCAAATGAGCATTATTTTGAAATTTAAAAAATAAATAATGTAAATGTTATTAATGAATATGTGAATCCTTTGTTAAGATAGTGTTACCTTAAGGTTATTAATTATCTTATTTTTCATAAATCAAATGTCTAGGATTTTTTAATGGAAGGCTTTAATTTCTAAATTGAAATTAATGAGAAATACACTACAATTTCAGGGAATTTGTGCTACTTTATTAACTTAAATTTGTAAAACCAATTAAAAAGTTTTAACATCAAGTACTTCTATTTATTCACTTAAAATCTCTATTTAACTAAAGAATAACATTTCTTTCAAATGTTATTTTTATGGTGCCTTGTTGTAAAGCCATGAATATTTATCATAGTGCCACATTAATTTGCAAATACATTCATTAAAACCAAAAGGAATACATTACAATTCTCAATATAGCTTAACTGTCTCTGTAAAGTAAAGAATATAAAATATTTAGAGCTAAAAAACATATACAAAAATAACTCCAGGATGATCAAAACATATACATTGTGCTTTCAATTTTTAGGCACTTCTTGCTATGGAATAGTAATAGTATACTCATCTATTTCATATTGATTTACTTGGGTCATTTAGGCTCAACCAACAGTCATCTGTATCACTGACATAAAATTTGTGGTCTTTGTGGGAAATCCCAGAAAATATTTTAATTTGACTCATTGCTGCACACCAATTGCCACAGCTAAATTAATTGGATCCCATAGGAATACTATGACAGGAACAGAAGCTATGCCTACAAGTGCTGATTAGTTTTTAGTATTTTATCATTTTTCCTTCAGTTTTGCCATATGCAAAACTGGGAAATTAAATCAGGAAGTTATGGGATTAATCATGCTCACATCTCAAACATATCAATGGGCTATATTAGCTGATGTTTCAGTAGTTATATGTGTGTGTGCATGTGTGAGTGTGTGTGCATTTGAATTTGTTAAGTGGAATCCTCAATGCTTCCATTTGCTTCTGTCTCATATAATAGTTTCTTCTCTAAATCACAAATTCATCATGTGGTTTCCATAATTTTCTCAGGAAATCCAGTACCAATATTCATGCAGTAACAAGAAAATGAGTTTCAAATATAACTGCAATAGCTTTAAAATCTCACCCATATTCCTTGGTGCTCCTGCCTTCAAGTGCATTATTGCTTCAACCATTAGAAGAGAGGCTGAGGGAACTCTGAGGCCTGTGGACAGTATAGCTGATCATTCCCGTAAACACTCTTAAGCTCTTCTTCTTCTTCTTTTCTTCTTCAGCTTCTCCTTATCCTCCTTCTCCTTTTCAGTGAAGTTACTTGGAAACAATTTATTCATTTTGCATCTTGATTTTATGGTTTTTTAGCCCCATTGAAGTACTCACCCTAGGACTAATTATTACCCACTATTGAAGCAAGATGGTGAAAACTCTACCAAATGTTCTCTGAAGTGAGTCCTTCTGGTGTGGTTGGTAGGAGCAGACCCTAATCCTGGCTCTATAAATGCTGGGCGCTGTTCCCTGTAATCTTTGCCAATCATACTTTCCTGGACTTTTTATTACATGCATGTATTGACCATTTGCATCACAGCCTGATTAATTGAGGCAAAACCTCCTCTGATCTAGGAGGTTCTTTCTCTTTCTCTGCACAGCTCCCTCCTCTCTAACAATCTGTTCCACTAACTGCCCACCTTTGTCTCCCTGAAATCTCAGATCTGTCTTTCAGCTCAAAGAAAGCAACTTTGGGCTCTCCTTAGTTCCCTTCTCCCTAAATCCTGGAAACTCTCTCAAAACAATTATCAGGATAAATGTAAGTCTAAACTTTGAACTTTTCCTTTTCTCAGGACTCAGTTTACTAAGTTGCCTAATGCTAAATATCTAAAATACCATTGCTTCATATATTTCAGTGCTTTTTGTTTGTTTGTTCCAGGCAGGAAGGTTAATCCTATCCCTGTGAGTTCATCTTCCAGAAGTAGCATTTTCAGCAGTATTGATTTAGTCCTCCATTTTCTCTCTAATGATACATATCATGAGAAGAAATAGAACTATGAAAAAATAAGAGTACTAAAAATTTAATATCTGCGTGGTGGATTAATTTGAACATACTACACTAAAAGCACTAAGGAATAAATCCATATGCCTTATATAAATTGGAATAAAGTGTGTGTGTATATATATATATATATTCATACTACATACATATTTACTTTACTTTCCTTGCCAGGCAAAACTTACACCTCTAAAACATTTGAAACAAATAGAAATAAATAAAAAATTGAAATATCAATTTATAAAATGTTGTTAATCATACTTCTTGGAAATATTGCTGTTAATGTGTTCCTAATTAAGACGTTTTATTCAATGATTGTAGACATGGTTGGAAAATAAAAAAGATTGTAAAAAATTAAAAATATGTATATGATATTAGTGATTTAATGTGGACTTTTCTAAGAATTGGTGGTTAATATGGAAGCGAAGACACGATCATTGGAAGTGAGGAAACTAAAAGACTGATAAGCCATATGTGTGGAAATATCCTCTATACAGATTTTTAAGTCACCAAATGTGATGCAATATTAATGCTTGAGAAAGTGATAATAATCCAGGTTCTATGAATTAGAGGTACTGACCAGAGTGAAAGTACATAATTGCATCAAGATGGGCTTGTATGGAATGTACTTCCAGAACCATTTTTTGTTGTTAAAGGGGATACATCAAAAGAGTGTCTGGATTCACAGCAAGAAATAATTCACCCTTATCCAGGATGAGAAGTGTAAATATTATGGGAAAAATAAAATTTATTTATTGAGTGAGCTACAGGATACCTGAAATGGGAGGAGGGAAAGGAACAGTTTCAGAGTGAGCAAAAATGTCAAAAGAAAGATTAATGTTATTAATATTAAACGTGAAGTGATTAATGTTATTAGAGGATTTTGCTTTTGACAGATGTTCAACTTCAGAAGGGAGAATGGAAGAATTTTCACATGTCCCAGAGCAGTATGCAATGATTTGGCCAGAACACGGTGTTTCCCTAGGATCCCAGAGATCTAGGAGATGAATACTCTGGTGGGAATGAAAAGACCAATCCTGAGGGTCTTTTAGGGAGAGGTGGAAAATCAGCTCTAAATTATTCATTTTGGGGATGGGACTTAAGGCAGTTTTTATTTGTGGCTTGGGTGTTGATGAATAAAATGGCTATAGTGTCATAAGGAGAACTTGGTGTCTATGGACTACTTGCCAATCCTGTTTTGGCCAAGGTTTGGGCCTATATAACAGGTATACTTGTTATGGGGGCATCATTATTGGATATTGGAAACACTGAAAATAAAAGAAAAATTTTCATTTTATATTTACCTAAAAATATAAATCATACTCTTCATTTATTCAAGAGAATTTTATAGTTTCATAGATACATTAATTTCAACTGAAAACTTGGTCATGAGCAAGGAGCAGGAAAACAGGTATTTATTAAACTCATGCAAAGATGCTAGTAGGCTGGTACTTCTCAACTACATAAAGTTCATCAAGGATCTTGTTAGAAAGATATATGCTGGATCTCAAACTCAAAGATTATCACTTAATTGTCATGGGATAAGATGCAAAATTTGCATTTATACCAATCTTCCCAGGAAATTCTGGTGCACGTGTTTAGAAGACCAGACTTTGAGAATCCCCAATCCCAAAACCCCATGAGACATAATGGGAGACTTAGATGGTATGTGCCATGCTCCAAAGTGAATTATCATCTTGCTTGAAAGCCTTTACTCAAAGATTTAGAGAGTGATACCATAGATTCCTATCACTAATATTCAATTATTTTCTTTTCCAATCAACTAAATGGAAAACTAGAAGGAATTGGAACCTTGGAAGAAATAAAGGCATAGGATATATACATATATGTATAAAATAAATCCAATGATAAATGCTTAAAAACTGTGGCCATCACACTGTAAATATGTAATTGATCAATTCCTCTCTTTTTCTGCAATGCTTCCTGTAATACAGGGGAAACAACTTAGGTATTATAAGCACATTTACATAGAGCATTTAGAGAAAAACTGTAGGTCACATCAAAGTCAGTATAAGCCATTGAAAAAATATTTCATATGTGCCCTTCAAGGCATCCTGCAAACAATAAAGATCTCTTTACTCTAGAGTTTCTCTACATATTTATTTGTGAAATGTTGCCAAAAGAAATAATAGTGATTTGGTTTCACTGTCCTTGTGAATGTTCCAGCTTAATATTTCAAAAGTCCTGCAAGTTATTTTCTCAATTGCATAAAAAAATAGACTATAATACTGAGAATAAAAGAAATTGATAGTGTAATATTTTAATGAAAAAGGAATTGCACCATAAAGAATATTGCATCTTCTTTTTGACAGGTTTCATCACCAGCATATCATATATTTTTTGATGAATGAATAATTTTGTTAAGAAGTTTTCAAAAAAACTATTTGTTTAAGTAAATTATTCTTTATTTCATTCAACACATTTTATGCATCTATTATGTTAACGGATAGTTGCATAAGTAATAACACAAGGCCCTAACTTTGATTTTTTTACTCTCACATCAGGGAGATAGATTAATAGACAAATGTTAAAAATATATTAAATTGCATGATATATATTAACTGCAGGGTATCATAGGGCAGATTGAAATAAAACTGAAACAATAACCTGGCACTTAGGAAAAGTTGAAAGAAGTTATTCTGGGGAAGAGATGGGTTGGTAGGGCTGGGGCTGGGGGATTTCAGGAGAGGAAGCTTCTTGTATAAAGCCATAGATGCACAGAAGAATAAGGCACATTCTCAGAAAGGCAGTTATCTAAAATGGCTAATGTTTAATGTAAAAGGGAAAGTAACTAAAAGAAAATAGACAGGAGTTAAGTTTGACCTAGATTTTGAATGACCTTATAGTCAATGCTAACAAGTTGACAGCTTCTTATAAAGTGGACAGTGAATTGTTTCCAATCATCCTACTTTGTGGGGATGTGTTTCCCTTCTATCCATGTATGTTCTCTTTATTTTGTGCCTCTTTAACTCATATGACTGACTATGTCTTTCACTGGTTTTGATAAGTAATCTATATCTATATATGTATAAAATATATTTTATATATGTGTATATAAAATATATATTCAACTACTGTAGATTTCACTAAAAATTTGGGAGAAACATGATGAGGTCATTTCACATATTTAACATCTCTGCCTCTCCAGATTTGTTTCCTTCTGTTATACAAATTTGCCTCCCTTGAAACTTGCTGCAAGTCTTCCAAGAATCTGGGAACTTGAAAACTAGAATTGCCAATATATTTTCTCAACTATGGGTCTCTACTTATATGAAATTTTTAAGCTATCTCCTCAGGGAATACTTCCTTTAGGGAAAGGGACAGTTCCTATGGCCAGGATCCTCACCTGACCCTAAATTACTTGATGATATAATTTGCCTACTGTGTAGGCTAATACTTACACATACACCTGTCAGCAATGATTGTCAGTGTTACTATATAAAGAGCTCCACCAGTGCTTCCAGAGACAGAGATAGGTTTGCTGCATGCAGACTGTTCCAGAGGTAGCCACTCCAGCATTCAAACTGCCACCATGAGAAATAATCTTGGTTTAAGCCCTTTTACCTCCAAATTCAGTTGTTATTTGTTCTCACTGAATCCACAGTGACCTTGCCCGGAGGCAATCCCCCTCAGGCAAGACATTCCTAATCCAATTTATTGTATATTGCTTGTATAGTGTCATGTGTTATACAAATTCATGTGGGAAACCTACCCTTTCCCTGATTATCACTCTTAAAATATGTACATTAGGGTTTGGGGTGATTGAAAATTGCAAACTATATTGACAGTAATTTCTTCTTTAAAATGAAATCAAAGGATTTCAAATGGCTGTTTTGCAGAAAGAAATTTAACTTTGAATCTTGAAAAATATCCAGTTTATTTAGAGTCACAAAATTTTGTACCAATGAAACATTTAAATGGGTGTTTTATTAAAACAAATAAACAAACAAAAAATACTTCCGTGCAAACAGACATGGATTCTCAGCTCTGGTATACTTTTTATTGTTACCTAATTTTAGAGGCTTGTTTTCCATATTTGTGATATTATATAATACCTATATTGTGGAGTTGCTGTTGGGGTTATTGATAGAGTATATATAGTGTATAAGAGAAGGTGTACTCAATTAATAGAATCAAAATAACCCTGTTTCCCCCAAAATTGAAAGACACAAAGAGATAAACATGATGCTATTTTAATGCACACATTAAATAAAATAAACCAAGGAAGTAACTGTTGCATGCCCAAAGAAAATCATCAATTTCAAAATACTTGTCCTCAAATTAGGTATAGAGATGTTCTAATTTACTGTTCCAAATATGAGCCAATTAGTATAACCAATAGAGTTTGTATGTCAAGATACAGTTATTCTACACACACACAGAGACTATTTTTCCATATATTTCAGCTCTGCAGTGGTATTTAGCTGTCAATAAACAGATTAAAGCTGTTGCTATAAGATAGTTAGAGCCATTCTTTAGAGAGTCTAATTATTTTAATTCTAGGTTTCGGATTCACCTGTCTAAACTGAACCATTTCTGTTGTTATTGCAGGTTCATTTCCATTCTGAAATAGTGGTCATCCATTTTCTGTTTCACCCTCTGAACAGAGCCATTTGAGTATATTTAGTTCAGTTGACTTTACATGTGTTGCAGGTGCCAGTTTCTATTGCAACTGTGCTTCACTGCTTACAGATGGAGCTCTGCCCAAGCAGGGTGTAATTCTCTAACACACTCTCATTGGCACCTTGCATATAATTAAAAGTGGGTTACCACAGAACATAGTGCAATGATATTATATTAAATAAAGGTCTATTCTGATTTTGACTGGATTAGTATTTCCAGAAAACAAAAGAATGAATTAAATGACAGGCTTTCAAGCTCTTAGGCCATAAAACCTCTGGACTTTGATTACAGAAGTGATGATGGAACAGAGTCTGGTTGTCATATAATAGCATAAAATTTGTAAAACCATTATCTTTAAAAGATTAAATAAGTACACTGAATTCTTATGAAATTTTTAATGAAAGCATATTTAATAAAAAGGTCCACTGTTATTTAAAGGACTTAAAATATTACATTTACGAAGTGGTTTTACATCAGATTATTTTATTATAAAATCTATTAAGAACTAGAACACCAAACACTTCTCATTATTATTTTCATTTTCTAGAATAGCATGAACTATTCTGGCATTATGAAACTATTTATTTTGACTTTGAAATTTTTCATTTCCCTGAAAGTAAAAGAATTCCACTAAGATATTATACTTCCTCCCTATTTGATTTTATATCGATGCAAGCTAACACATCCACGATGCATTCGCCAGGTCTAATGTCATCTGTCTTTCAGTACTGGGAGGTGTTAACAAAAGATTGGAATGTGGAATGAGAGAGAAGCCATAGTATTGTCCCCTCTCTGTAGAGAAGGCCCCCACCCACCCAATTTCCCTACTGTTCTAAAGGACAGCTGTCCACTGCTTCACTGTGGATATGTCTGGCCTTGAGAAACCTTGAAAACCCAGTGTGTTGTACCCATGAGTAAGGAGCTAGATAAGGGCCTTGAAGGCCAGACATGTGGCCATGAAGGCCACAGGCATGCGTGTCCTCAATACTGATGTAAACATTAATTAGCACTATAACAGTATAGAAAGTACAGCTTTATGCAGAATAAAGTGGTTTCTTTTGAGTGCCTTCCATGATGACTCCTGCCTCCTTCTTTGCACTACTTGTCACCCCAAAACCTCAATGTCAACCTCTGGACTCCAACACTTGGCACTGTGAGCAGGATGAGGTGGTTCAGAGAGCAATGGTCCTTCAGCTTCCCTGGCTGTGGAGGGGTGGGCGGGGGAGAAGTGGCCCCAAGCCTCCATTTGGTACCCAATGGCAATGTACTTGACTGCTTGAGTGGTGCCAGAGCACTGGGAGCACATACAGCCAACCCCAAAGGCTATATGGATGGCATTGGAGATGCTAGAGTCCCTAGGTCTTCTGGCTCAAAGGTAATCAGCTGGGTGAGTGGCGTGGATGTCCCTGATGGTCGTCCACCATGCCGCTTGCAAAACTACAGAGTTGCAGCAGCAAGTGCAGAGTCTACAATGGAAGAAAGAAAACTTGGAGCAACAGCTGGCAGCTGCTGAGCGTATATTACCAGGGTCAGTGAGCACTGCCTGTCATCATGTGCCAGAACCCTGGAGTAGGGCACAGCACCGGTGGTTCTGCATGCTCACCCTGCTTTGCAGCAACATGTGGAGATACAAGAACCCATAGGTGCAGGGGGGCAGCTAGGTGGTCCCCCGATAGCTACCCTGCAGATGACGTACATGACGTATACAGGCATAGAACTGCATGATTTGGCCAAGCAGTATAAACAACATTTGGAGGAATCTGGGCCTGCCTGGCTGTTGTGGCTGTGAGAAGAGGGCACTGAGAATACTGAGCTCTCACCCTCTGAGGTGTCGCAACTTGCCAGCATAACAGCTGTGCCCTCTATGTGATGCGTATTGCAGGGTGCTAGGTGCACAGACTCACATGCTGGCAATAAGACCCTGATAAACTGGTTAATGGCTGCAGCAAAGGCCTTGTAGGATACCCCAAGGGACATGCTGGAACATGTAACAAAGTGGAGCACATACCTGGAGTTGCACGAGCTCCATGAAATGGGTATGAAGCAGATGATGTTTGCTTCACATTACCGAAGTCCCTATGAGGAACTGTTAATGTCTCATATGAAAGATATTGTTTTGGCCAAATGGTCCTGCAGGTACCTTTGGAACAGTGTCTGCGTTGCTAGCTCTGTATGCTGACTAACCAATATATGAAACAGTGTCAGCATTAGCCTGCTTGGGGGACATAGAAGTAAAGCGACCTCAAGTGAACGAAGTGAGAACTACCACGGTAAAGCAGCAAAAGGGAAAAGGAAAAATAACAGTGGCAAAAATGGTGCCGGAGACAGCCATGTAGGATTGCTGAAAGTAAGCCGCAGACAGGTATGGGCTAACATTTTGGCTGCTGGTTTGGCTCGTAAAAAGCTTGATGGACAGCTTTCAGAGGTCTTAATGGGGCTATGAAAACAGTTGCGTACAGACCAATGCTATCGCCCACTGCCCCTGAAGCAGGTGCGGGTGAGGGCTGGGTTGGTCCAGGAGCTCACGTCTTGTATGTTGACTTATTTCCTCTCCAGCCAGGGGTGGGGCAGAGGTGCCCAGCATATTGAAGCACCAAAAGACCATAGGCCATCTGCTGAACTCACCATTCACTGGTACCCACAGAATGTACAGCAGGTGTTGGCACTGGTGAATACAGGTGCTGACTCAACTATTCTGTATGGCAATCTGGACAGATTCCAGGGGACCCCTGCAGTCAAAGAGGGGTATGGTGAGCACACAGGGTGAGTGAAATGAGTGACTCTGACTTTAGAAATTAGATGCTTGCCCCACATCAATATGCTGTTTATGTATCTCCAATAGTGGAATACATTCTAGGGGTCAATGTATTGCTGGTCTGATGATGAAAATGACTCTGGGGGAGTTGCGATTTCCTTTGTATGTTGTAAAAATTGGGTCAGAGTCATCCCCACCACACAAATTTGGTGTTGCCACAGCCACCGCATAGTGAACAACAAACAATACCAGCTGCCTGGTGGACAGGAGGAAATTGGCCAGACCATTTTTTGGTTGGAGGAAGCACATCTGCCTGGCACACAGCCCTTTTAATTCACCGATGTGGCCTGTGAAAAATCCAAACAGCACTTGGGGAATGACCGTAAACTATTGGGAACTAAACAAAATGACTCACCCACTGCATGCTGCAGTACTGAACATTACTGACCTGATGGATAAACTGACTGTGACTTTGGGGACTTATCACTTTGTGCTAAACTTGGCTAATGCCTTCTTTTCCATTGACATTGCATCAGAAATCCAGGATCAATTCGCTTTCACAGGGGAGTGCGGCCAAAAGATGTTTGTGGTCCTCCTGCAAAGATAACTTGCACAGTCCTACTTTGTGTCACGGATTGGTGGCTAGTGACCTAGCCACCCGGTCCTATCTGCAGTTGGTCCAAGTGTTCCATTATACAGATGATTTAATGTTGACTTCTGATTCTCTTCCAGATCTAGAAGCTGCAGCTCACAGTTTGCACTGGGCTCTGTAGGGGTAGGTATAGACCGTCAATGAACACAAGGTGCAGGGATCTGGTTATTCTGTCAAGTTCTTGGGTGGTGTTTGGTCAGGTAAGACGCAAGTTACCTGAAGCAGTACTTGTTAAAATACAACAGTACCCCTGCCCAGAAACTGTTAATCAGCTACCAACATATGTGGGCTTTTGGGGGTATTGGGGAACATTTATCTCTCACTTAGCCATGCTGTTATAGCCGCTGCATCACCTTATAACGTGAGGTAAAATGTGGGACTGGATGCCAGAGGTAGAAAAGTCTTTTGCAGAGACAAAAAGAGCAGTGACTCAGGCCTAGACACTATGAGTCACTGACCCCTCCGTATCATTCCTGCTGACAGTGTCTGCCAGTGTGGTTGGATATGGGTAGGGATTATAGCAGAAGCATGGAGCCCACAAAGTCCCAATAGGGTTTGGTCTCAGCTATGGAAGGGAGCATATATTTGCTATTCACTGTTGGATAACCAACTGACAGTGGTGTATGCCACCTTACTGGCTACTGAAGGAATCACGGGAATGCAAGCAATACAGGTGGTTATTGCCCTCCTGATTAAGGGGTGGGTGAGAGCCTGGGCTACAGCTCCCCGGACTGTGGTTTCCCAGACACCCACCCTGACTAAGTGGGGAGCCTATTTAGGACAACAAGATAGATTCTCCAAAAACCCTCTCTCACAGGAATTGGAGCAAGTCCTGGAACCATCAACCCTTGCAGTTGAACACACACCCACCTTATAGAGCATGGAAGTACAGGGTAAGCCCCTATGAGGAGGGGACAGGGACACCACCAGGGGAGACCTGGTGTACAGATGGACCCACAAAGGGCCATCCACTGACATGGGTGGCCATTGCCATTCTGCCCTTACAGGAAGAGTTCTGGTATGAGTCTGGGGTAGGGCAATCCAGCCAATGGGCTAAATTACAGGTGGTGTGTCTTGTTTTGACTAGGGAATCAGGTCAGATAACCATCTATACTGAGAGTTGGGCTGTGTTTCAGGGCCTCAGAAACCTTGAAAACACAGCATGTTATACCCATGAATAAGAAGTTAGATAAGGGCCTTAAAGGCTGGACACCTGTCCATGAACACCACATGCATGCACATCTTCAATACCTATGTAACCATGAATTAGCACTATAGCAGTCTAAAAAGTACAGCTTTATGCAGAATAAAGTGGCTTCTTTGAGCACCCTCCATGATGGCTCCCACCTCCTTCTTGCTCTTAGCCCTAAAACCTCAACCCCCAGACCCCGACACTCTCTCTATTTTGATGGTGTTTTTGGCAGTGATTCTGTCTCTGCAATGTTTCCAGTTACTGTTCAACAGGGCATGCAACTAGATTCTACTGGGTGAGCCCTTCTCCTCAGGTCTTATACTCCACTGTGGTATAGTGAATATACCCTCCCCAAAAAGATTCCAACATGTTAATCCCTGGAACCTGTGAATATGTTTCCTTATAAAGAAAAATAAATTTTGTAGATATGATTATGACAAGGATATTGAGATGGGGAGATTATCTTGGATTATTTGGGTGCAACTAATGTAATCAGAGGGGTCCTTATAAGACTCACGAGGAGGGCCAAGGGAAGCAAATAATACATTGAGCAGAATAAGAATGAAATTACAATATGTCAGAACAGGTGGGTAGATTTAAAACAGGGGAGAGAGGAAAATACATAGCATTATATACTTGTATTTTTAAAAAATATTCTAGCATCAATAGTCTTAGCTCTCTTCCTCAAGAGCCTAGAGAAAGAAAAGCAAAACAGAAAAGTAAAATAAACCCGAAGGAGTCAAAGAGGTGAATAATAAGATAAGGGTAGGAATAAATTATTGAAAACAGAAAAATGGTAGTGAAAAAACAATGATCTGGTTCTTTGAAATGATCTATAAAATTGACACACTTTTAGCAAAACTGGCAAAAATAAGAGAGAGAGACAAAGAAGGCACTAATTACCAATATTTGGAAGGAAATGGGTGTCCAATAGATTCTGCAAAAATTAAACAGATAATAAGGAAATAGAAATAAATCTCCACACACATAAATTTGACAACTTAGGTAAAAACGAATCAATTTCACACACAAAAAAACAGAAATGACCACACTCACCAATATGAAACAGATTATAATATAAAATAGATCCCAATAACTATTAAGGATATTGAATCTGTAATTTAAAAATCCCCCAATAGAAATTTCTAGATACTTTCAACTGAAAATTCCATCAAAAGTTTAAATAAGAATTAACACCAATTATACACAATCTCTACAGAAAACAGAAGAGGGGATAATACAGGGGAATTTCCTTAACTTGATAAAGGGTACTTTAAAAAGGCTATGATAGTATCATTCTAATGTGAAAAAACTAAGTATTATATGACATAATTATAGACCTTATGGACTTTAAAAGGATAATGGAAGATTACAAATAACTTTATTGTTATTTGGTAAATTTGATTAATCTGATAAATTAGATGAAATGGATTAATTCCTTGGAAAACACAATTTGCGAAAATTCATACAAGAAGAAATAGACAATGTGAATACTCCTATATTTATTAAGGAAATTGAATCAGTAATTAATAGCCTTCCAACACAAAAAACATGAAGATCAAATGGGTTTATTGGTGAATTCTACCAAAAATTTAAGGAACAAATTATACCAGTTCTCTACAATCTGTGTCAGAGGATAGAAACAGAGAGCATACTCTCTAACTCATTCTATGAGGCCAGCATTACCCTAACACTAATACCGAACTATGACATTACAAAAAAGAAAACTATAGACTAATATCTCTCATAAACATAGATGTAAAAATCCTAAATGAAATATCAGCAAACGCAAGCCAAAACTATATAAAAAGGATTATACACCATGACCAAGTGGGATGCCAAGATTGGTTCAACAATCAAAAATCAAAAGATATAACCCAATTTATCATCAGGATAAAAAAGGGAAAAAAATCACATTGTCACATAAATAGATGCAGAAAAAGCATTTGACAAAATGCCGTACCATTTATGATATAAACTCTTAGTAAACTAGGAATAGAGAAGAATTTCCTCAAGTTGATAGATAATATCTATAAAAAAAAACAATAGCTAACATACTTAATAAAGGGAAAGTCAAGGCTTTCCCAGTAAGATCAGGTAGAATGCAAAATGTTCCCTCTTACCAACCCTCAACATTATACCAGAAATTCTAGCTAATATATAAAAAGAAAAGAAAACATGTTAAATGTATACATATTGGGAAGGAAAAAAATGTTTTTATGCACAAATAACATGATTATTTATGTAGAAAATACAAAGGAGTTGACAAAAAAACTGGAACAAATAAATGATTTTAGCAAGGTTGCAAAATGCAAGATTAATATACAAAAGTCAATTGCTTTCTTTTGCACCAAGAATGTACAACTTGAAATTAAAAACACAATACCATTTACATTAGCACTCAGAAAAAAGAAATACTTTAATATAAATCTAATGAAATATATATATATAAGATCTACATGAGGAAAACTACAAAACTCTGATCAATATAATCAAAACAACTGAATAAATGGAGAGATATTCCAAGTTCATGGACAGAAGAATCAGCACTCTCAGTATGCCAGCTCTTACCAACTTGTCCTAAGATTTAATGCAATCATAATCAAAACCCCACTGAGTTTTTCCTTTTTTTTGGATATTGATAAACTGGTCCTAAAGTTTATATGGAGAGGCAAAAGACCCAACATAGCTTGTATGGTTTACTCTGGTTGAAAAATACACTGATTATTGCACTTGAAAAAAATACAGCACAATATTAAAGGAGACTAACAAAATGAGAAGACTGACACTAACAAACTTCAAGACTTACTGTAAAGCTGTAGTAATCAAAACAGCATGATATTTGCAAGAAAATAGACAATAGATTAATGAAACAAAATAGAAAAAATATACTTAAATAGGTATGGCCAAGTGATCTTTGACAAAGGAACAAATACAATAAATGAAGCAAAGATAATCTTTTCAATAAATGTTACTGGAACAACTAAACATCCACATGGGAAAAAAAGAGTAGTCTAGACACAGACCTACACCCTTCATAAAAATTAACTAAGTGTGGATACATGTAAAACACAGAGCTAAAAATGTACTAGAATATAATAGGAGAAAACCTAATGATATTAAGTAGGGCAACAACTTTTAGGTACAACACAAAAGGCACTAACCATGAAAGAAATAATGGATAAGCCAGACTTAATTAAGATTAAAACTTCTGCTCTGCAAAAAATAATGTCAAGAGAATGAGAAGACAAGACACAGACTGGGAGACAATATTTGCAAAAAAATCTGATAAAGGACTATTATTAAAATATATATATACAGCATTCTAAAGACCCAACAGTAAGACAAACAACCTGATTTAAAAAAAAATGAGTCAAATACCTTAACAGACACCTCACCAAAAAAGATAAACAGATGGCAAATAAGCATCTAAAAGGTGCTTCATATCATATGTCACCAGGGAAATGCAAATCAAAGAACAATGATGTGCCACTGAACGACTATTAGAAGGGCCCAAGTCCAGAGCTCTGACAGCAGCAAATGTGGATAAGGATCTAGAGCCATAGAAATTCTCATTTGTTGCTTGTGGGGATGCAAAGTGGTACAGCCACTTTGGAAAAACAGTTTGGCAGTTTCTTATAAAATTACATATACTGTTATCATACGATATGGTAATTGAACCCCTTGCTATTAACCCAACAGAGTTGGGAACTTATGTCCGCACAAGGGAACTTCTTTTGCTTGACCTGTAGAGCTGGGACATAGATCCTTTCCTGTTTTAGGACTCAAATTGGAAATTTGTCCCTTCTTAGATCGGCAGGCTGCCAAATTTCTGACTGGAATTTACCCCATTGACTTACCAGGTTCTCAGGCTGAGACTCATGCTGAGACAACACTGCTCCTGGGTTCCCAGGTGGCCAGCTGCAGATCTTGGAATTTCTTGACATAATCCAATTAGAAAACAGCAAAATGCAGAAAGAAACATTTTGCTGAAGAAGATAATAAAATGGCAAAAGACATGGTAATGGCCATTTATTTGGGAAATATGAATTAAAATACCAAAACAAAACTTTTAAAAATTGAGATATCATTACACTTACTAGAATGTGTATAATAGTATATATCCATATATGTCTATATATGTCTATCATATGTACTATAACCAAATGCTAATGAAAATGCAGAACTGGATCACTCATGCATTGCTGGTGGGACTGGATCCAGCAAAATCCCATCAGGATTCCATCAGAAGTTTAAATAAGAATTAACCCCAATTATACACAATCTCTACAGAAAACAGAAGAGGATAATACAGGGGAACTTCATTAACTTGATAAAGAGTACTTTAAGAAGCTATGACAGTATCATTCTAATGTGGAAAAATTAGTTGCATTTCTAGACATTTATCCCAAAGAAATGAGAACTTATTCTCACTTATTTTCACACAAAACCTATACATGATTGCTCATAATAGCTTCTTTTATAGAAGCCTCAAACTGGAAATAACCCAGATATACTTTAACAGGTGAATGGTAAAACAACCTGTGGTATACACACCATAACTATGGAATGGTGCAGAGCAATAAAACAAAGCAAACTATTGACACCCATATGAACTTGGATACTCTTTAGAGCATTATTTCCTGAATGGAAGAAAAAAAAACTAACATCAAATTTTTCATTTTAATAGCATTCTTGAAATGAATAAAACTAAAAATGGAGAATAGTTGAGAAGGAAATGGGATAAATTCAAATGCAAACCTTCATTAAAAATGATTAGGGACAAAGCTTTAATCCCCGAATTGGAGGGTGAAATGATGGAAAAATATAAACTTTTTCAGAGAGTAACAATATAAAAAATCCCCTGCAGGAGCAAATGTATTTGAGGGATATGTTCAGGGACAACTAAAATAATCTCAGATTCAGATTCTTAGTGGTCAGTTTGATAGTGCAAGATGTCTGATTTGCACCACTTATTTGGTGATTACACTTTATGTCATGACACTTCTACTTTTTTCTTTTACTTCTTTTTTATATCCAGTTTGATAGTTCTTATTTTTAACTGAAATATTTTATCATATTTGCATTTTTATGATATTTTTTAATATAGAGTTGCCATAGAGAATATTTCTATTAATTTCATTTTTTTCTTTTTCTTCTTTTTATTCCTCACACTTAATTTTCTTGCCTTCTTTTGGATAAATTAAATAATTTAAAGATGATTTCCCTTTCTCTACCTTATTTATATATCTCTGAACAGTATGCCAGATTACAACATGCATAATTGATTTTTAAAATATACCATATAAAGGTGCTTTACCACTTCAGAACATAGCATGGAATTTACAATATCTTGAAACCATTTGTACTTTCTCATAGTGTTTTGTTAGTTATCTGACTTTTAATGCCATATATGGTATAAAGTCCAAAGTACATTGTTATTTTTAATAGATCATTATTTTATTAATTTTACCTATATATTACCTTATGTAAGATTATTCATCCCTTCCTGTAGTACCAAAGAGAATCCAATGAGCCACAACACTGAATGAATAACATGAGATTTACAGCTTATCTCAAATAATGCAAGTAATGTAAATGTGAAGACTAAATGGAGGGCAAGAAAAGGTAGAAGAAATAGTGGAATAATAACAATAATAAAGACCTAATAAAAAATAACATCCAAGAAATTGTGTGAAACCAGAGGGTGTAAAAGGAACAATAATGATGGGCACACCTTAAACAGAAAAAAAACAGCTGGACTTAAGATGTTGTGGGAATGGTCAAAATATGTTACATATGATGATAAGCAATATTTTCTCAACAGATATATTTGTATGTTTTTAGCTGATAATAAATGCAAATAAAGGAAATAAAAATTATGATTGAAAATGGATAACTAAAAATAGGATTTTATTGATTTAAATTATACAATCAGTGCCATCAGTCCTGATTTTATTTGATTTATATTTGAATAACAAATGTTTGGAAACCTGAATTATAATAACTGAAAATTGTTTAAAAGTACTATTAAACTGCTTAAGTAAACGTTTTTATTTTAAAATATTTGTAAGGCACTTGCAATTTTTAAAAAAATTTAAAGTCCCCTTAAGAATAGTTTCAAAATTCTTGATAGAAATTTGAAGATAAAAATGTTTTAAACATCCATGTTTCCTGTAAGCTTTATAAAACACTGTGTTCCATCAGAATTCTAATATGCTAGAAGACCCCTGTGGAGTACAATAAAAAGATTCTATTTGGTTCATGTCTTTTTTCTGACTAATGGAAAACAAATGAAATGATGGAAAAGTCGCATTAGAGTCAGTCACACATCATAAATTGCCTTTCTTAGTGTGTCATTGTATAAAATGACTTGATGTGCCCCAGGGGAGAATTCCATTAGGCTACATACCTTTTTCATTCAGAACCTTAGCTTCATAAAGCAGGAAAGATAGAAAACTGTAGTAACTCCCATCTGAACAGCTTTGATGTTATAATAGATGTAGGCAACTACTCATTGGAATTCAATGAAAAATTATAAAAAATGGAAATATTCCTAATCCCTGTGTAACAAGAATATTAATAGACTTCTAGGGTTCTATTTTCTGTCAAACACTGCTTAAAAACACCTACCAATTACCCTAAAATGCATACAAATTCTGTTTTAAGTGAATGGTAGTTATATTTGTGCATACTGATCATAAAATTATTAAATTTTCTCTTTCCATAAACTCATAATGTGAATGGGTTTAAATGATGGGCTCAGTACCAATGAATACTGTGTTAAATACTGTAACTGAGACTCATAAACACATAGAACATACTCGTGGTAATCACAGGAGAGGGAGGTGGGGGAATGGGTGAAATGGTTGAAGGGAAAAAAAATAGTGAGAATGTTTGGTATCTTCATCCAGGTGATGGTTACATGAGCATATACTTACATCAAAATTCATCTAGTTTCACACTAAAATTTGTTCATTTTATGTGTCTCAGTAGTAAAAAATTCAATGAAAAAAACTAAATATAGTATTTTGTTGATTCTAAGTGATTGTCACATACACATACATACACATGTGTTTAAAAAATCTCAAAATGAAAACAGAAAACAATGAATAGCAGTTTTTCATTCCTTCCATCTGCTGAATAATACTGGCAACCTATTTAACATAATTCCCCCCTTCAGCCTTTCAAAATGTCATACACTAGCTTGTACACCATACAAACCCAGTAGGCATCATTCATAAAATTTAATTTTCAGGGCCATATTTTACAGCTTTAGTATTTTCCTAGTTATTTGTTTTTCATTATAATGACTAAAATTTTTCATATTGATAGTGGGTACTTACACATGAGACAAGATTTTAAACATTGTGCCCATACTGATAGCAGTAAAATCTAAGATGCCAGCTAAGCAAAGCATCTAAAATATGTGTGAAGTCTTCCCTTACTTGAAGTTACTTTTTTAATTATCCTTTTATTGATAGCTATTGTTTAGAAACACTATCCTTATCTGTGGTAGACAATAATAACAAAAAATACATTAGTAATAGAAGTACACATTAAGTTACCATCCTGAATTCCACTTGTACACCATTTCTACTCAATTTTATAGGACTTCAAAAAATAAAGAACATTCTCCTTTATCCCACTCCATTTGCTCACCTTTCAGCTGTTGATGAGGGACTACTTTCATAACCTGAATGTATGATTTATTATCTTATTGTCCACTGGACATTGTGATTTTATTGCACAAACATTTCAATGCAATAATTTTCCCAGAACTTCCTAAACTCCACAGTCTGAATAATCTTTTCCTTTATCTTTTGTTAGCTTTCCATGCTCATGGTCAAATTCTAGCATTATTCAACAGAAATATTATACAACAATACTAAAGATAGTGCATTAGATATGTATGTGTGCACATATACATAGTATAAAGAAACAAGTGAAATTTATTTTAATTGCATGTTGTTTTTAAGCCAGTGCATCCAAAATATTTTAGACTAAGCTGAAAATTCTGAAAAATTTCTGTAAACAAATGTTTTTATTTACAATATGCTCCATTTTGTACCAGGAATCATAAGAAAATTAAAAAAAATTGAAATTTAGAGAATCACAAATAGAATAAAATTCATTTTCAGCTACTCTAATAAAGTTTTTAAAACAGGAATCAGCTGAATTATAGAATATAGAATGTTTCTTTCACAAGAGGAATGAGATTAGTATCTAATACATTATTAACAAGAAAAAGTATGAATCTTTTCTTTGTATTGTAGTATAATTATTATTACTATGCCAGTGAAACACTAATTTATTTCCTTTGAACTCATTTCAATAAAAATAGTTATAGTATGGCTCTCAAGAAAAGTTCATAATCTTAATGAGATGACTGGAGAAATGCAAAGTATAATAAATAGTACTACTGTTCTTTCATCTGTAACACTCTTCCTTATTATCATTTCATATTTTTCACAAATATTTTCAATATTTTAATACATTCTGAAAACTTGAAGGTTTGCCTATTACTGTTTCTTCTGCTCTTAAAATTCTTCATAGCAGCTTCCTATTTGTGTTTCTGTTCTGAACAATTCCAAAACTCCATGTTACAGCTATAATTTCCACATGTCCATTATCAGTTCCCTTTGGTAACAAAATTCTTATGTTTTATCTTTTAAACCAAATTTTGTATTTCCTTTTCTGTCAAAAACCCTTTACTATATCAAGACACAATTATTTGACTTAAACATAACCAAAAAAAGACTGTCAAAAACTGAAAGTGTCAAAACAATTGTGGGATTAAAATAAAATAAAAAATAATAATATAATATATTATAAAAAAGCAACACAAACAATAAAATAATGTAGACAGACATATAGGCATGTCAATTTTAAAACGGAAATTCCCTTTAAGCATGTCTTTATTGAGGAATTGAAAACATACATGCAAATTCTTAATAAAACATCTAGTATGTACTTTTATCTTATCTCTGAGACTGAAAGGAAAAGGCCAATTTACAAGTGGGAAGAAAAGGATCAGCATTGGGAGTACAGCCCGTCCTCTTTAGCTTGATAATAATGCCTGAGGAGAAAGTGAAATAAAACATGATTTTGGCAAAATTATGTATAAACATGCTAATCAACCTTCGTGATAATTTCTAACAGAGAAAGATAATGGAGATCTGAATCTAGGAGATGCTTTCAGTGCGATGCTCCTGATCTGTCTGGGCCGATCATGATGACAACACTGGGATGTACGTATTTATGGGGCCCGGCCAGTGGCATGTGGACATTGGCTCAAACCGGTTCACTGAGTCACAACTATGTGTACTCCTTTCCTGCTCCAAACCCAGTGAGACATCACCTTGGTAGCTTGAAATCATCCAGGATGATAATTTTCTATACCACAAAAATCACCATATGCTATAAATCAGGACTTTTATACCATCCTCAACACCAGAGAGCAAATAAGCATATAACAACATGCCATTTACAGTTTTCCCCTTGTGTTTCTTTCTATTGTAAATAAACACCCCATCTTTAAAAAGAGTTCCTCCCCCACTTTTTCTGAACTAAAACATGCATGTACCTTTATTTCATTGTTTCTCATACATCATCTAGAGAATTTACTGATCTTCCTATAGCCCATGTATCTAATATACACTGGACATGGCCTGCTGGAAAATATCAGATTTATCAAAGTAATTATTGGAGTAGAAAATGGAGATATTTCAAGACCCAAATAGCTCTTTTTCTGTAAAGTGATTGACACAAGCACCACTTAGGGACCTGTTTTAAATATGGGGTAGGAAATGTAGGAAGGAAGGACTGGTGAAGCCATGTCAGTGTTTTCAGGCTCCATCTCGTTTACCTGGGACACAGTCACATGTGTCTTTCGTATGATTAGGACAGTGTGAAAATGGGTAACACCATTGACTGCTGGAGCCAGAATTGATAATCTGGCTCAAATTAAATTCAACAGAAAATAAAGAGTGAACACATTCAGTAGGATGGGCTATTTTCTCCCACTCTGCAATTCACCAATCTAACCCTCAAAATTAGAGAAGCCAAAAAGGAGCAAGGATCTGTAGAATTGAAAACTACAAATATTTTTTTTAATCAATAAATCATTAAAAGCCCCCTGCAAATAGTAGGAAGTATGATGAATTAGGCTGTGTGTCTAAGAGTTATGGCTGCAACACAGGGTTAGGAGTGGTTGTGAGGAGGCACTGGGAGGGCAAATTGGGGGAAAACATTTCCGTTGCGTTTTTGCTTCCCTTGCCTTTGTATGAAGACAATCATTGCCTTAACCTGCACCAACAGTTCACCATTAGTTGTTGTAGGATAAGATCAGGACATTGTAAAAGCCATACTGATGGGAGGATTTAATAAAAGGAGGTATGGGTTGACCCCACCAACCTTTAGGGATTAAATGACAAAACCTGTTTTCTTCCAAAACTCCAGGAATGAATCCCTGCCTGATGAAGATGCACCCAAGTGAGAGAGTCACAGGGACGGACTTCAAGCACAGTTGAGAAAAGAGCTTGGCAAATCCTCTCCCAAACAAGCAACAGTAAACTGGGCAAAGTTGTCAAAAATGATCATGTAAAGACTGAGCAAAGTGATGAGAAGGCAGGTAACATTTTAGAAAATATACTCAAGAATACCTACTCAATCTCAGTGAGAACATTAGGAATACAGCATTTTACCCAGGGGTGCTTTCTCCACAGCTCCCTAGATCCGTGGTGTAGAAATTCCGCACGGCCCGGCAGGCCAGACCATGAGGATGGACAGGGAGGGTCACAGTGTGGCTGCAGGTGTGGCTCGTTTGGAGCACAGTGTGGAAAAAGCTATATGCAGATCTTAAAAGATTTGTCTAGGCCCACGTAGGTGGTTAGTGGACCAGACTGGCTAGGAGCTCTGAGAATACTGCCGTCCTACTCAGTCCTGCTTCGATATCTCTGTAACACAGACCTTGGCACGGGGCAGAGTATTAAATTTTTAAAATTTCTCCATCTCCAGGTTACAACACTGGTTCATTTTGGTCAGCAGTCTACAAACAGAAAGGGTTTCTTAGAAAATCTGTAATTTCCTTTCTACTTTCAAAGTACTGACCTCAGTTCATCTCTTTCTTGGATCACCACGGTTGGTTTTAGAAATTGCCAACACACATTAGAATCCCTTTTTTTCCCTCTAAGCTCCTAAATGCTACAGCTATTGAAGGTGAATGGTCTGAGCCTCAGTATAAAACAGGACACAGTCTAAGCAACCATTTCACTATAACGGAATAAATCCACATTCCCACAGTGTGCTGCTGGCCTTCTGGTTTGTCTCCTTGGCTGAGCTAATCCTATACCTCAGGATCTACTGTTTATTATACTGACTTTATTTCCTGTTAACAACTTTATGTAAAATCGTATGATTTGGTTTGAAAGTAACAGAAAATACAATTTTTACTGGCATAAGCAATGAGAGGATTGTACTTCAGAAATGCTTCAATAAGTTTTCTGTGATTTTTGCTATATATCACTTAGCTCTACATTTTGCTGCATTTTGTCCTCCTGATACAAACTGTCTCCAGCTGTTTATGTGCCCTAGGAAATGCCCAGAGGGAGTGTGTCCTGTCGTTTGTAGCACTGACGCGGATCACACATAACCCATCCTCAGGGCCTCTCAGGAAATACACAATGTCAGTTTGAGGCTTGGTTATCTAGAGAAATAACTGCTTCTTCCTTAAAAAAAACAAAGGCAATGACACTACAGATTAGAGGGAGAAAGTTGGATTAAAGAGACTCTAAGCACAATTAGAAAAGTCAAAGATAGTAAATAGGCAAATTTCAAAAAAAAGTAAAGGCCAAAAAATCCTAAAATATTTTCAATCTTATCTATTCCAGAAACAGTTTGCCAACATTTGGAATAAATATAAACAGTTCGCAGCAGGCCCAGCTTGTGAGGGCCATAATGACCGTCTAAGGAATATTATTTAAATCATTGTATAAGTAAATCACTTTTGAAAGCTTTTGATGAGTGTGTTGTTTTCCTGTGGCAACTGTAACAAATTACCACAAAGTTGGTAGCTTAAAATAGCAGAAATATGTTTTGTCATAGTTCCAGTGGCTAGAAGTCCAAAGTCATCATCACCGGGCCAGAATCTAGGTCTTGGCGCGGCTGCCGTCTCTCCGAGGCTCTAGAGAGGAATCCGGTCCTTTCTGCTCCGTCTTCTTGAGCTTGCAGGATTCCGCGGGCTAGGCGGCAGCGCTCCAATTTTCAAGGGCAGCATCTTCAAATATCTTTCTGCTTCATCTTCACTTCACCTCCTCCTGTGCGTGCACAAGTGTTTGTGTATGAAATCTCTCTCTGCCTGCCTCTTGTAAGGGTACATGTAATAGAATTTAGGGGCCACATTGACAGTGCAGGGAAATTTCCCTATCTTGACACCCTTAACTTAATCATATCTGCAAAGCTTTACCAAATTAGTTAGCATTCACAGGTTCCAGGGGATTAGGACATCAATGTCTCTTTTTCACACAGGGGCAGGAATAGTATTTTTTAATCTAATATGATCTGTAACTTTAGAAAAGTAACATTTTAATCTAACAATCAAGTAAAGTACTGATGGTAGTGAAGTGACCCTGGGAAAAATAAAAAGCAGAGGTAGAATATGTTGTGGTAAATACTGTGATGTACTAGAGCCTGAAATATGGCTTTGAAAATATGAATAAAAAGGAGAGAGATGTGTTTGTAGCTACAAAGAAAAAAATAGTAATAATATTTTATATCTTATCTTTTAAGATTTACAAATATCATTCAATTAATTTATCTAATTCAGAGATTCTCAGTCCTACTCACTGTCTAGCCTTACCTTCCTCATTAACAATCATTACATGAATAACAAATGCCACTGATGTGAGTGAGTGGACAAGTCAAGATTATGGAGATAGTTTTTTAAAGTTTGAGATTCATTGTTTTAATCAAATTTTCACTATATCAATATATGTGATTAGGCCTTAATATAAGGAATTCTCAGATGAGGAATCTATGGCTTAGACAGATTAAATTATGCTCCTTTCATCCTCAGGACAATACAAATTTTCTATTCCAGAAATAATAATATTTGGTGGTGTCCTAAAGCAAAAGTGCTGGAGTCCCGCTCCAGCTGGGATGAGGTATCGAAGGGGGGTGACACGGCGTCGTCGAACGAGAAGACACCCACATTGCCTAAGGTGCAAGCATCTCCCAGCATAAGGCTAGTAGTCGTTTATTTTATACAAGTTAACAATCCATAGAATTTTGAGTGGGGAAGTTAACAGACAGCCATTAACTAACTCTAAACTCAATTTCCGGTGGTCTCCAGTCTCCTGGGGTGTGACCTCTTACATGGTGTTGAAACAATAGCAAGGGCACTTAGGTCCTAAAGGCTGTCTTGGTCTTGTTTGTTCTGTCCTTGATTCCTTATCAACTCCCCCGAGCCATTTCTACTCCAGGAAGCATTCTACTGATTAACGCACCTTTCCTTTTGTTTCTCACTTAACAAACACCAGCTGGGCCTATTTCTTTTAATTCTTTTCTATATATATATATATAAAAAACTTGAACTGCACTAACCATTGTTCTATTAATCAAAAACCACCTATTCATGTATAGATCATGAGCCCTAGTATATGAAATAGGACTGGGAAACAGAGTCCATCAATTAATTTTTCCCATGCTACATTTACCTTTAGAAAAGTACCATTTTCTACCCAAAATCTCTACAGCTACATTAGGGGGTCCTTCTATAGTGGGAAAAGGAAGCTTATTACTAATTCTTTTCTGGGCAATTGGTGAGTCAGGAGGGGCTCCTCCCCGCAGTCCTGGTTCCCATATCTCTTTATGCTGTAATTTCTTATAAAACTCCTCTGCTGTAATATTAGGGCAGAAAGGGGGCAACCTTGTATAGGTTCCAAAGAGGGAGTTTCTTCTGAGTAAGCAGGAAAGGTAGGGTGAACTTACCTTGAGCTTTGGCTACCTGCCTTAAGTATTTGGAGTAAAACTGAAAAAAAAGGGGGGTAAATTCTTGTTATATTTCTGAGAATTATGGTGTACTTTTTGTTAGAGCTCCAAGTAATGAAGCGCGTGGGAAAGTTAATAATATAGCGGGAAATAACAAGGGCCAGCTGGGAGGCTTCCGGATCTTCTGGGGGTATCCTCGAGCCTGGACTTTGTTAAACAGCACGAGTAGCTTGGCCCCCAACACAAAAGCACTGTGAAATTTCTGACCATTGCCATATACCCTAGAATCTGATATAAACTTGTTCTAAAACTTGTTGATAAACTAACTGGGGGAATGAAAGATTCAACCACAGTCAGACATGGTTTAGATAGAAAATTCTAAACCTGGAACTGATGCTGTTATGAAATAAGATATCTGTGCACCTAATGTGAGGTGACTGCATTTTGCACATGGAAGAACATAAAACACTGTGGGCCAGAGGACAGACAGTGGTAATATAGTGGCTCAATAATGACATCCATGATCCCACTCGTTATTCACAACCTGTGTAGGCCCCTTTCATGTTCTATGAGAGTTGCTGTATAGAAACAACAACACATGGCAGCATTGATATTGATGTTATATCACTTTCAATATTAAGTTTTTAAAACCTGTGACTTCTGTCTTGATTTTCTTTTCTCTCTTTTTTTCTCTCTCTCTTTCTCCTGGGGAAACAAGCTGCTGTTTTGAGCAACCCCTTTAGGAGGCCCAACTGCCCGGGAACAAAAACCTTAGGCCAACAGCCAGAAAGGACCTGAGGCCTGACAACAACCACTCAGAGGTGGGTTAGAAATAAATTCTTCAGCCCCAGTTGAGCCATCAGATGTCTTCATCCCTGGCCCACAGCTTGACCATAACCTTGTGGGAGCCTAGATAATCCGCTTGTGGATCCCAGGTGCTCAGAAAAGGAAAATCCATATGAAATTTCTCTTACTGAAAGTCAAGGAATCAACTATCAATAATTTTCATTATATACTATATATATATTATACATAAAATTTGAAACTGTGAACCACTATAATTGATTTCAACAGTGCAACTGGGGAAATAAATGGAAAGGATTCTTAATATTTTTATGGAAAATCAAAGAAGTCATTCCTTTTATTTTTATTTTTTTATTTTATTTTGCTATTATTAATGTACAACTACATGAGCAATATTATGGTCACGAGACTCCCCCTATTATGTGCGTTTATCATAATACCCCTTTTTCCCCTTATCCCTCCCTTCCCACCCATCTTTTCCAGTTCCTTTCCCTTTGGTAACTCTTAGTCCATTCTTGGGTTCTGTGAGTCTGCTGCTGTTTTGTTCCTTCAGTGTTTTCTTTGTCCTTATACTCCACAGTTGAATGAAATCATCTGATACTTGTCTTTCTCTGCTTGGCTTATTTCACTGAGCATTTCACCCTGTAGCTCCATCCATGTTGTTGCAAATGGTAGGATTTGTTTTTGTTTTCTTCTTATGACTGAATAATATTCCATTGTGTATATGTACCACTTCTTCTTTATCCATTCATCTACTGATGGACATTTAGGTTGCTTCCATTTCTTGGCTATTGTAAATAGTGCTGCGATAAACATAGGGGTGCATATGTCTTTTTCAAACTGGGCTGCTGCATTCTTAGGGTAAATTCCTAGGAGTGGAATTCCTGGGTCAAAAGGTATTTCTATTTTTAGCTTTTTAAGGAACCTCCATACTGCTTTCCACAATGGTTGAACTAATTTACATTCCCACCAGCAGTGTAGGAGGGTTTCCCTTTCTCCACATCCTCGCCAACATTTTTTGTTGTTCGTCTTTTGGATGGCAGCCATCCTAACTGGTGTGAGGTGATAACTCATTATGGTTTTAATGGGCATTTCTCTGATGATTAGCGATATGGAGCATCTTTTCATGTGCCTGTTGGCCATATGAATTTCTTCTTTAGAGAAGTGTCTGTTCAGCTCCTCTGCCCATTTTTGAATTGGCTTATTTGCTTTTTGTTAGTTGAGGTGCATAAGCTCTTTATATAATTTGGATGTCAACCCCTTATCGGGTATGTCATTTATAAATATATTCTCCCATACTGTAGGATGTCTTTTTGTTCTATTGATGGTGACCTTTGCTGTACAGAAGTTTTTTAGTTTGATATAGTCCCACTTACTCATTTTTGCTTTTGTTTCCCTTGCCCGGGGAGATATATTCATGAAGAAGTTGCTCATATTTATGTCCAAGAGATTTTTGCCTATGTTTTTTCTAAGGGTTTTATGGTTTCATAACTTACATTCAGGTCTTTGATCCATTTTGAGTTTACTTTTGTGTATGGGGTTAGACAGTAATCCAGTTTCATTCCCTTACATGTAGCTGTCCAGTTTTGCCAACACCAGCTGTTGAAGAGGCTGTCATTTCCCCATTGTATATCCATGGCTCCTTTATCATATATTAATTGACCATATATGCTTGAATTTATATCTGGGCTCTCTAGTCTGTTCCATTGGTCTATGGGTCTGTTCTTGTGCCAGTACCAAATTGTCTTGATTACTGTGACTTTGTAGTAGAGATTGAAGTCAGAGAGCATAATTCCCCCCACTTTATTCTTCCTTCCCAGGATTGCATTGGCTATTTGGGGTCTTTTGTGGTTCCATATGAATTTTTGAAATATTTGGTCTAATTCAATGAAGAATGCTGTTGGAATTTTGGTAAGGATTGCAGTGAATCTATAGATTGCTTTAGGCAGGATGGCCATTTTGACAATATTAATTATTCCTATCCATGAGCACGGGACGTGTTTCCATTTATTGGTATCTTCTTTAATTTCTCTCGTGAGTGTTTTGTAGTTTTCCGAGTATAAGTTTTTCACTTCCTTGGTTAGGTTTATTCCTAGGAATTTTATTCTTTTGGATGCAATTGTGAATGAAATTGTTGTCCTGATTTCTCTTTTGCTACTTCACCATTAGTGTATAGAAATGCAACAGGTTTTGGTGTAGTAATTCTGTATCCTGCAACTTTGCTGAATTAAGATATTAGATCTAGTAGTTTTGGAGTAGATTCTTTAGGGGTTTTTTTATCTACAATATCATGTCATCTACAAACAGGGACAGTTGACTTCTCCCTTACCAATCAGGATGCCTTTTATTTCTTTGTGTTGTCTGATTGCCATGGCTAGGACCTATAGAACTATGTTGAATACAAGTGGGAAGAGTGGGCATCCTTGTCTTGCTCCAGATCTTAAAAGAAAAGCTTTCAGCTTCTCACAGTTAGGTATAATGTTGGCTGTGGGTTTGTTATATATGGCCTTTATTATGTTGAGGTACTTGCCCTCTATGCCCATTTTGTTGAGGGTTTTTATCACGAAGATTGAATTTTGTCAAATGCTTTTTCAGCATCTATGGAGATGATCATGTGGTATTTGTCCTTTTTGTTGATGTAGTGGATAATGTTGATGGATTGTCAAATGTTGTACCATCTTTGCATCCCTGCCTCCTTCCATCCTTCCATCCTAGGGAAGATATGAATCCCACCTGATCATGATGGATGATCTTTTTGATGTATTTTTTAAATCAGTTTGCTAAAATTTTATTGAGTATTTTTTTATCTATGTTCATCAGGGATATTCTTCTGTAATATTCTTTTTTCATGGTGTCTTTGCCTGGTTTTGGTTTTAGAGTGATGTTGGCCTCATAGAATGAGTTTGGGAGTATTCCCTCCTCTTCTACTTTGTGGAAAACTTTAAGCAGGATTGGTGTTAGGTCTTCACTAAATGTTTGTTAAAATTCAGCAGTGAAACATTCTGGTCCAGGAATTTTGTTCTTAGGTAGTTTTTGATTACCAATTCAATTTCTTTGCTGGTAAATGGTCTATTCAGATTATCTGTTTCTCTGGCATCATCCTTGGAAAGTTGTATTTTTCTAGAAAGTTGTCCATTTCTTCTAGGTTATCCAGTTTGTTACCATATAATTTTTCATAGTATTCTCATAATTCTTTGTATTTCTGTGGTGTCCGTAGTGATTTTTCCTTTCTCATTTCTGATTCTGTTTATGTGTGTAGAATCTCCTCTTTTTTTGATGAGTCTGGTTAGGGGTTTATTTTGTTTATTTTCTTGAAGAAACAGCTTCTACTTTCATTGATTCTTTCTATTGCTTTATTCTTCTCAATTATATTTATTTCTGCTTTAATCTTTATTATGTCCCTCCTTCTACTGACTTTGGGCCTCATTTGTTCTTCCTTTTTGAGTTTCATTAATTGTAACTGTAGATTGTTCATTTGGGTTTGTTCTCCTTTCCTGAGGTAGGCCTGTAATGCAATATATTTCCCTCTTAGCACGGCCCTCACTGCATCTCACAGAAATTGCGGTGTTGAATTATTGTTTTCATTTGTCTCCATATATTGCTTGATCTCTGTTTTTATTTAGTCATTGAGCCATTGATTATTTAGGAGCATGTTATTAAGCCTCCATGTGTTTGTTGGCTTTTTCATTTTCTTTGAGTAATTTCTTTCTAGTTTCATATCTTTGTGATTTGAGAAGCTGATTGGTCCAATTTAAATCTTTTTAAATTTACTCAGGTTCTTTTTGAAGCCTAGAATATTATCTGTTCTTGAAAGTGTTCCATGTGCACTTCAGAAGAATGTGTATCCTGTTGCTTTTGGATGGAGTGTTCTGTAGATGTCCATTAAGTCCGTCTGTTCTAATATGTTGTTCAGTGCCTCTGTCTCTTTATTTATTTTCTGTCTGGTTTATCTGTCCTTTGGACTGAGTAGTGTATTGAAGTCTCCCAAAATGAATACATTGCATTCTATTTTCCCCTTTAATTCTGTTAGTATTTGTTTCACATATGTAGGTGATCCTGTGTTGGGTGCATAGATGTTTATAATAATTATATCCTCTTGGACCGACCCTTTTATCATTATGTAATGTCCTTCTTTGTCTCTTGTGACTTTCTTCTTTTTGAAGTCTATTTTGTCTGATAAAAGTAGTGCAACTCCTGCTTTTTTCTCACTATTAGTTGCATGAAATACCTTTTTCCATCCCGTTACTTTCAGTCTTGTATGTCTTTGGATTTGAAGTGAGTCTCTTGTAGATAGCATATAGATGGGTCTTCTTTTTTTATCCATTCAGTGACTCTATGTTTTTGATTGGTGCATTCAGACCATTTACATTTAGGTGATTATGGATAGGTATGTACTTATTGCCAATGCAGGCTTTAGATTTGTGGTTAACAAAGTTTCAAGGGTAATTCCATTACTATCTAACAATCTAATTTAACGTACTTTGTTTGCTATTACAAACACAACCTAAAGATATTTTTCCTCCTCCTCCATTCTTTGTATGTTATGAATCATATCCTGTTCTCTTTGTCTATCCCTTGGGTGACATCTATTTAGTCTTAAGAATACTTCCATCTATTGGAGTCCCTACAAAATGCCCTGTAAAGATGGTCTGTGGGAGGTAAATTCTCTCAGGTTTTGTTTATCTGAAAATTGTTTAATCCCTCCTTCAAATTTAAATGATAATCTTGTTGGGTAGAGTATTCTTGTTTCAAGGCCCTTCTGCTTCATTGCATTAAATATATCATGCCACTCCCTTCTTGCCTTTAAGGTTTCTTTGTTAAATATGATGATAGTCTGATGGGTTTTCCTTTGTACGTGATCATTTTTCTCTCTCTTGCTGCTATTAAGAGTCTCTCTTTATCCTTGATCTTTGCTATTTTAATTATTACGTTTCTTTCTTTTTTTTTTTTTTTTTTAGGAGAGTAGGGTACAGGCTTTTATTTAGAAATAAAGTGATAGGACAGAGCTCCCGGCTCATGCCAGGAGGGGACAAGAGAGTCCGGTGTGCTGGGTTGTCTAGGGGGTTTTGTAGGCAGATTGGGGTTTTTCAAGAACATGAAAAAAAAGGCTTAGGGGTGTGGACTTGTACCACTTGCCCTGCCCTCAAGGAGGGCTGGGTTGTTCTCTGCTTACTAGGATTGTTTACAATAAAGTTACGGATTATGCTGTGATACCTTTCCCTATTTGTAAAACCACTCAATCATTCTAGGCCAAGTTGCTCCTGGCCTTTTGACTTTTAACTGACCTTACTGAAGATGTCTATATTCTTAGTCTGGTATCTTGTTCCTAGAGGATTAGTGTGACCTTGACTTTGCATAATGCTTAACACAGAGTTTCAAAAGGGACTTCTTTGCCCACTGTTATATTGCTGACTGTAAATATCCCACCCTGCTTTTTCCGGAGGCCCTCACCCTACTCTGACTATACCCATGGTCCCTGTCTCATTCCCCCCTCTACAGATGGAAACCCTAGCTGCTGCTAGGGAAAGGAGGCGATGACCGCTCTGGCTGCTTCATGCTGAGAGGGGACGCAGTAAGGGGTGCAGCTAGGTCTCCATCAGTGGTCGGTCAAGAGGGCTGCGGAAGATGGTCATTTCCATCCTGGGTTCTATTTCCATCAGCATTTGCAGTCTTGTGGCTTCTCCGATGTTATCCCGGATGAGCCCCCAAAGATGATGCCGGGGTTCTTGTTCACGAAGCCGAAGAATGAGCTTAGCAAACAGGCAAGGTAGGAGAGCAAGGTACAGGCTTTTATTTAGAAATAAAGTGATAGGACAGAGTTCCCGGCTCACGCCAGGAGGGGACAAGATAGTTCCTTATTAGGTTTCTTGATGTTATCTTCTTTGAGTCCCGTGTGTTGGGAGATCTATGAATCTCCATGGCTGGAGAGACTATATCCTTCCCCAGATAGGGGAAGCTTTCAGCAATTACCTCCTCAATGACACTTTCTATACCTTTCTCTCTTTATTCTTCTTCTGGTACCCCTATTATGCGAATATTGTTCCATTTGGATTTTTCACACAGTTCTCTCAATATTCTTTCATTCTTAGGGATTCTTTTTTCTTGGTGTGCCTCGCTTCTTTGTATTCCTCTTCTCTAACTTCTATTCCATTTACTATCTCTTCTACTATACCTAATCTGCTTTTAAATCCCTCCTTTCTATGTTTCATTTCAGATATGGAATTTCTTAATGATTGAATCTGTCTTAAATTCATTCCTGACTTCTTGAATCTTTTTCTGTACCTCCATAACCATGTTTATGATTTTTATTTTGAACTCTCTTTCAGGAATATTGGTGATTTCAGTTTCACTTGGCCCTTTTTCTGTTGTTTGTGCGATTTTGATCTGTACCATGTTCTTTTGTCATTTCATATTTCTGTGTGGTGCCCTCTATTGCCCAGAAGCTCCATTCTCTGGAGATGCTCATCCCCTAGAGTGAGCTTGGGGGTCATAAGGGAGCAGAGATGGTGCCTGGGGAAAGGAAAGATCTGTTTCCTGACTCCCATCTGCCTTGCCTGTCTCCAGTACCACAGCCAGTGGGCCAAGAACACAGGTGTAAGCCTCTGTGCTTTGCGTCTCTAGCTGGTGTAGGTGAGGCCTCTCTCTGGCTGGCCTGATGCCAAAGCAGTGACTGCCAGTTTGTGAGCCATTGCTGTCAGGCCAGGAGGTAGGCTCAGCAGGCTGCATATCACAGTGGGGATCTAGGAGCTGAGCAGCCAGCCAGAGGGATGGAGTGCCTGAAGCTCTTCAAAGTTCCCAATCTGCTGGGCAGAGAATGCCCAGACCACCTTGTCCCCCTTTTCCTTCTCCCATGCAGGAAGCTCCTTGTAAATCCAGTGCCTTCAGCAGCCCTCTAACTGCTAGAAAGCCTCTCATACCACCTGCCTTTTCCTTGTCTCAGAGTGGCCAGTGTGAACCCTGTCCTCCACAAATGGCCAGAATCTGTTTCTCAAACACTCCGCCTGTTCCAGCTCCCCATCCTCCAGAGCACCACACAATGTGGATTTCTGCTTGCAAAGCAGATCTCCAGGGTTAGGTGTTCAGCAGTCCCAGGCTTCCACCTCTCCCCTGCTCCATTTCTCTTCCTCCAACCAGTGAGCTGGTGTGGGGGAAGGGCTTGGGTCGCGCTGGATCAAGGCTTTTGTACGTTACCCTGTTTCGTTAGGTCCACTCTTTTCGTGAGATCTGTATGCAGTCTGGTGCAGCCTTCATTCCTGTTGCTGTTTTAGGGTAAGTTGTATTAACTATATTTTCACTTTATGGTTTTGGGAGGAGTTCTCTGTCTCATCTCTCATGCTTCCATCTTGAATCAGGATCCATACAAGTCTTTCTTTTTTATAATTTATTTTGGTATCATTATTCTACAATTACACATGCAATATTATGGTTATTAAACTACCCACTTCATCAGGTCCCCCCCACCAACCCCATTACAGTCACTGTCCATCAGTGAAGTGAGATGTTATAGAATCACTATTTGTCTTCTCTGACTTGTAAGCCCTCCCTATTCCCCCTCAACATTACCTCTGCTAATCATAATGCCCCTTTTTCCCTCTTATCCCTCCTTTCCGACCCATCCTCCCCAGTTCTCTTCCCTTTGGTAACAATTAGTCCATTCTTGGGTTCTGTGAGTCTGCTGCTGTTTTGTCCCTTCAATTTTTTTCTTTATTCTTATACTCCACATATGAGTGAAATCCATTGCGTATATGTACCACATCTTCTTTATCCATTCATCTACTGATGGACACATAGGTTGCTTCCATTTTTGGCTATTGTAAATAGTGCTGTGATAAACATAGGGGTGCATATGTCTTTTTCAAACTGGGCTGCTACATTCTTAGGGTAAATTCCTAGGAGTGGAATTCCTGGGTCAAATGGTATTTCTATTTCGAGTTTTTTGAGGAACCTCCATACTGCTTTCCACAATGGTTGAACTAATTTGCATTCCCACCAGCAGTGTAGGAGGGTTCCCTTTTCTCCAAATCCTCACCAACATTTGTTGTTCTTTGTGTTTTGGATGTTGGCCATCCTCACAGGTGTGAGGTGATATCTCATTGTGGTTTTAATCTGCATTTCTCTGATGATTAGCGATGTGGAGCATCTTTTCATGTGCCTGTTGGCCATCCTAATTTCTTCTTTAGAGAAGTGTTGATTCATGTCCTCTGCCCATTTCTTAATTGGATTATTTGCTTTTTGTTTGTTAAGGTGCGTGAGTTCTTTATATATTTTGGATGTCAACCCCTTATCAGATACGTCATTTATGAATATATTCTCCCATACTGTAGGATGTCTTTTTGTTCTACTGATGGTGTCCTTTGCTGTACAGAAGCTTTTCAGCTTGATATAGTCCCACTTGCTCATTTTTGCTTTTGTTTCCCTTGCCCAGGGAGATATGTTCATGAAGAAGTCGCTCATGTTTATGTCCAAGAGACGTTTGCCTATGTTTTTTCTAAGAGTTTTATGGTTTCATGACTTACATTCAGGTCTTTGATCCACCTTTTTACCTTTGTGTATGCGGCTAGACAGTAGTCCAGTTTCATTCTCTTACATGTAGCTGTCCAGTTTTTCCAACACAAGCTACTGAAGACGCTGTCATCTCCCCATTGTATATCCAAGGCTCCTTTATCAAATATTAATTGACTGTATATGTTTGGGTTAATGTTTGAATTTTCTATTCTGTTTCACTGGTGTGTGGGTCTGTTTTTGTGCCAATACTGGTGTTGTCTTCCTTGGGTCCCTTGTGTTGGGAGATCTGTGGGCTTCTGTGGACTGTGAGACTATTTCCTTCCCCAGCATGGGAAAGTTTCCAGAAATTATTTCTTCAAAGAGACTTTCTATCCCTTTTTCTCTCTTCTTCCTCTTGTACTCCTATAATGCGAATATTGTTCCGTTTGGATTGGTCACACAGTTCTCTTAATATTCTTCCATTCCTAGAGATCCTTTTATCTCTCTCTGCCTCAGCTTCTCTGTATTCCTGTTCTCTGATTTCTATTCCATTAACAGTCTATTGCATCTCATACAGTCTGCTGTTAAGCCCATCGATCGCCTGTCTCATTTCTGCATTGTCTTTCCTCACTTCCCTCACTTCCTCCCTCATCTCTTGCACATTTCTCTGTAGATCCATCAGTATGGTTATGACTTTTATTCTGAATTCTTTTTCAGGAAGACTGTGCATTTCCATCCCTTCAGGTTCCCTCTCTGGGGTTGTCTGGTTGATCTTCTGCACCATATTCCTCTGTCTTTTCATGGCTATATAAGTGGTCACTGGTAGTTGCCCTGTATGTCAGCTGGGCATTTTAAGAGTTTAAAAAGAAAAAAAAAGAAAGAAAGAAAGAAAAAGAAAGAAAAGAAAAGAAAAAAGAAATAGAAGAAAAAAGAAAAAACAAAGCAAAACAAACAAAAAAACGCCCACCAGGAATAGATTCTGTGGGGATGCTGTAGGTGGCGCTATTGCTCCACTATTCCACATCCATGGCGGTGCTCATGCCGCCATCTTCCCAGAAGTTTATACAGGTCATCCTTAATTCAAAAAAAGTGCTCAAGTCAATCACTATGAGAAATGCTAAATTACAGATGAAATTTCTACCTTATTGTACTGAAAAATTTTAATAATTCACTCTTCTGCTAAGTTATTTTCACATGGTGGGAATGTAATTGAATATTCGTTGGTTGATCACTATGAATTTCTATCAAAACTAAACTGTAGCTTTTGATATAGAAATTCCATTACTAGTCATTTTGCTGTAGATATAATTGCAAGTTTGTAAAATAATGTGTGTATATAGTATTATTCACAGGGAATTCTTTTCTTCTAAAAAATATTGGAAGGAACATAACATCTAGAGCTCCATGAATCACACCATACCCATGAAATACCTCCATAATCATTAAGGAGACTGAGGAAACTATGTATATCTTAATGTAGAAAGATCTATAAGAGATAGTACTACATGTAAATAGCAAGCATAGAACAATGTGTATAGTTTGATGTAATTTGTCTAAAATAAAACAAACAACAAAAATATATGTAAAAACATATTGTTTAATGCATAGATTAGAGTTCAAGTGATAAAAAGAAAATGATACTGGTAGCTGTCTCTGGGAAGGGAACTGGGAACTTAATGGACAAAATTTGAAAGCAGTATATTTTAGTACTTGTGAATTATGTAATGTCAGCATTGTTAAACATTGCATATGTATTTTAAACTAAAAAATAGAATATGTAGATTTGAATAAAATGTATCAAATGTATTTCATGCTAAACTGCTAAATAAGCAAAGGGTTTCAGATTTTAGAAACACCCTTTCTTAGGACTTTTAACATAAAACATGTTTTTATATATCCATTAAAGTGCAGGTCTGTGTCATAAATAATTCTCTTTGGTACAAGAGAGATTAAAGATGTAGTCCATGAAGAACAATTTTTCACATGAAAAATTAAATTTGAAATTAGTATAATTTTTCATTTTTAAAATGAAAAATAATAAGTATTTAGGTTATTTACTAATGAAGGAAAAAATGTTTTGCTCCTAATTAAACTTTGAGAAGTTATGTATTATCAACTAATATTTCTGGGAAAAAATGTCAAAAGGAAATGAAATGAGAGAAATAAAGGATAGAAATGAAAATTTACTCTTTGAACATGGCTGGAAGCCTAGATTATTTAATGCCACCACAGTATATTATAATATGCAGGACTTTTAATTAATTTGGACATCTTATGCTAGCCTTTTAAACTGAGCTTTTAGAAACTACATTGTAGTGGATTAAATGTCAGACACACATCACTAATATATTTTATCTTTCTACTTGGCATTAGAAGAGTATGATATATTAAGGTATTTAGAAAATTTATTCTCTACATTTGTTTCCTAGAAGCCAAAAAAGGTGAAAAAAGAATAAAAAATGTAGGAATTATACCTATTGAAATAAACTCAAGAGATATTTATTTAAAGGAGTATCATCAGGAACATTTCTGCTTGCAACATTACTAAATATTCCACTGAAATTATTCTGTGGGAAATTTAGCAGAACGTCAAGTGATGGAAGCCAGAAAGTATGTTAAGAGCTTTCCATGAAGTCACTAAAGACAGCTGTACTGAAGTGAATTATAAATTTGACTACAAGCTTTTATCAGTAAAATTGAAAAAGAAAATAATAAAAAAGGGGAATAATAAGTACAGTTTACAAAGAAAAATAAGAACTAAAAAATCAGTTTATCAGATCATCAAATGATATATAAGGGCAAATTATATTGAAAAATGTTTGTATAGAGTAGTTTTCTCCACCTTTTTCATTATCATTGGAGACCTTCACATTCTTTGCATTCCTTTCTCCAATGATAAATAGCTTTTGAACTACAAGGGAAAAGTTGAGTTCATAATACAGTGATTCACCTGACCCCTTTCATGATAGTTGCAGATAGCTAATTGAGTGTGACACCCCTTTTCTGCTTGCGAGACATAGCCTGCTATCAGCCTGATCTCACACCTTATGAAATTGTCATTGTGGTTTTGCCTCTCTCTTTTGGGAAAGATGTCCTTGTGTAAAGGGGTCATGCCAGAAAATCATTTCAATAACACATTCAAGATGTGTGGACTCTTTGTATGAAGACTGGAGTGATCATATTAAGCCAAAGTTCCTTAAGAAGACTATATACACCAGTACTGTTTTGGGAGTTCTCAATATTGTATATAAATATTCAATACTGTAGAGCATGGTTCTCAGATGTGTTTCCCAAACCAGAGGCATCAGCATCTCCAGAAACCTTGTTAGAAATGTAAATGATTGGGACACACCCCAGACAAACTGAATCACAATTTCTGGGGATGGGGTATGACAATCTGTATATAATAAACTCTTCAGATCTCTGATGTATGCTTCGCTTTCAGAAAAAAAACAATAAAAGAAAGGTAGACTGAGATAGTGGGCAATACTTAAGCTCCAGAATGGGAAGTACCTAATTGTGAATACTTGCACTCCTGGAGGAAGCAGTTGACCATAAGTGCTTAATATCCTGGCCTCTATGTACCTATCCGACAGTGTTGAAATTGTGCCTCCACCGGTTACTGACTGTGAGAGCTGAACTAAGCTACTTAATATATTGGTTCTAATTTTTATCTTCTGAAATGAAATGATAGTGGTTATTTTATCTGACAAATGATATCTTTTCTGATCACCTACCTCATATTGTGTGTGCATGCACACACACACACACACACACACACTTCCTTTTCCTAGCTTTTTTTTCCTCCTTTAAAGATTATATAACAAGGGCTTCATATATTCTAGTTATTGTTATACTTATCAGGATTGATATGTACTTTCTTCACTCATAGTCAGTTCCTATTCAACATTCTTCACTCAGCTGTATAATGGGTCTCAAAATGAACATGTTCCAAACTGAACTCCTGATTTTCAATTTCTCTTCTCCCAAACAGAACTGCCCTTTTCCCAAACTACATTATCTCAGTAAATGGTTATTTTTTCTACTTGCTCAGGCCAAAGCTTTGAGTCATCCTCAGTTCTGAGTGCCCAGATACACTTACTGATAGAGTAAATATAACTGGGTATCATATGAAACTCTTTCAGATGTGACCATGTAGGGCCACGTCACCTTTATTAAATACTAACATTTAGTTAATACATTTTATTTATTATGTATGCATACACTATAAAAGAGGTTATTTTCAATAATTTGAATCACTCATTTTGATGCAAGATGGGTATTTACAAAAGTAAATGAACACAGATAAACCAATACATATGTACAAAAAGTGGCTCCTGTTTTCCCATTTAATCATTCCCCGTACTTGGCGCACGCAAAAAGGGGAAATGAAGGTTTATGCATATCTGTTTTTGATTCTTCATGGTTGATACTAGTGGACACTGAAGAAAGAGCAATAGGAGGGTAGAAGTAAGGGGGGTGCTGAGGACCAGAGAAGTAGAAGTTGATAGTCATACCCCTCCTTAATATCTTCTGAATTAAGATTCTGTATTATATTAAATATGTGTACATATGTATGTGCATGTGTCTAAATATACATATACAAAAATTTTTTGCATTTAAATACATAGTGCTTTATTATATTTTATGTTAAAGTGAATACTCCCTTTTAATAGTTAAATTACTATTTTAATGTTTACTCTTATTAATGAGGGATGCATATTATTTTAACAGTTCATGAAGTTTCAGTTTTGGAGTTTGATTCTATTGAGTTTTATTACAAAAATCATGATGGTTTTGAAATTGCTTTTTTTTCTCAGATTCAGGAAACATATTATTTTTCTAGGAAGATTTATTCAGTGCATTCATTCTGAATAGCAAAACTTAACAGTAGTACTATCAATATCATAATGGCTATATTTTTCCAAGAAAACACTTAGTATATATTATTAGTGATGAAAATATGAACTCACCTCAAAAAAATCCATTTCTGTGTTAACCTAAATGCATAGGAATGACTTTAATAACTACTAATGGTCTTTGGGAAGACTAAGAAACACAGACCAGGGTAAAGATTTCTAACTAAACCATATGATAAACTGGCACAATATGTAGCTTCTACAAATAGAATTGCTTTTAGAAAAAGTTCATTGAAAAGCTAAATTATCTTTTTCCCCCTAAACACCATCATCATTCTTGGAATAGTGTTTTATTCCTCTTGTAAAATTATACCCAATAATTAAACATTAATAGGACAAAAATATCAGTTTTGTGAACTCTCTTTTTGAATTCCAGAAGCACTGTAAACAAAGCTGAAGAGGAGAATCAATGAAAGATATATCCTCTTTGACATTAGGCCAAAATTCTTTTTTGAGAACAAAATGATTTAGTTTCTATAAGCACCGATACAGCCAAGAATATTAGAATAATCACTGAGCAGTGTGCTGCCAATCAGTACCCATCTGTTAGCTCTCGTAATAGACTGTTTATTCTGCATTCCTCTGTGATAAGCCTCTTTTTATGCTTCTTTGATTTCTCTAACCAAAAGCTGAAAAGACCCACAGAGTGTTCCTACAAAATGTGCTATTTATTTGGAGAAAGTGGCTAAACCAAATAGGAAAGTATATCTTAAACACTGACTCTAAACATGGATGAACTAACATAAATTTTTGAAAATAATTATATATATTAGATAATGAGCTCATAAGAATTAGTAATAAGCTATTGTATACATTTCTTTCAATATTCATGGGAAGAGAAATTATTGATCAATCACATTTTAAGAAAATATAAAATGTAAAAATGTATCTTTGAAAAATTTAGAAGACGATTCCAAAATGTTTCTTTGAAATATGTTATGAAATGTGGTCAGGATGAGCCTTATAAAGAAGGTCACACTCAGGTAATATGGCTAATATTTTAGGTTGGATTTAAGATTCTTGTGTTTTTATTATTACTTGATGTCTTAGTTTAGGATGTTATAACAGTATATCATAGACTGGGTAGTTTAACACAGGACATTTATTTCTGGTTGTCTTGAGGCTGGGAAGTGATGTACTGTGATGGTCAGGGTGGTCAAGGCCCTTCCTGTTTGTAAATAGCTGTCTTCAGCTGTGTCCTCACAGTGTGGAGAGCAGAGAGAAAGCCCTTTTCTCTTATTCTTTTCGTAAGTGCAGTAATCTCATCATGAGGCTCTAATTTAACCCTGATTGAGGATTAGGGTTTCAGCATTAGAATTTTGAAGGGACACAGACATTCAGTCCTTAGCATTTGAAGTCTCATTGAGGTCCAGATTACAAATATATGAACTTTGATTAAGCATTTTTACCATGATATGGTTCTTTTTAGAGGCTTTTATACATTTTCCTATGCTAATTCATACACACTCACACACACTATGGACTGAACCTCTGTGTCCCCTCAAAATTCGTATGTTGAAACTGGAATCCCCAATATGATGATATTTAGAGGTGTGGCCTTTGGGAGGTAATTAGTTAAATTTGCTGTTCCTCTAAAATAGGTTATATCTCTTTGGTATGGTTCTTAATTTCAGCTTTTAAATTTCCTCAGATAATCAAACATGTTCTTCTAGAATTACTTATCTTAAGTTCAGGTTCACCATTCACTGCTTTGCCCTCTGCCGAACAATTCTTGCTTAGTTTAAACAGCATATATGAAGCTAAATAAGATTATTGTGAGGTTATTGTCTCATTTTTAAGATACACATATCCTATTTTAACATTTTTGAAATTGTGAAATCATTATTTTTAAATCAAAGTCAAAAACATATACCAACCATCAGACAAACTGTAATGCATTTAGTATTGTCCATGGAAGCTTAAATTTAGCCAAATCCAGAAGAGATATGAACATCACCTCAGTTACATTTTTGCTCTGGTGTTTCCTCTCCTGTTTGAACTATCCCACATCAGGCAATGCAAGTAAGAAAGAGAAAATAGCTAAATCTTAGAATAGATAAAGACCTACTCAAAATGTCAGAAGTTCATGCAACTAAGATGCATTTTGTGGAGGATTTTTAGTAGGGTACCAGCTGTCTATTTGCAAAAAGTTTCCAGTCAGTTTTCTGAGAATCTAATTTCCAATGATATATAAGTCTGACAGTGGTGTTAAGCGTGGGGGAGTGAGAAGGGACGCAGTTTGACCAAGCAAAATGTCACAAGAGACTCTGTTACTCTACATGTGGATTGAAATTGTATTATCTATTCTAAATGTCTAAAACAAAATCTAGCCTAAGTAAGTATTGGGCATTTAAAAAAAAAAGGGGTCACATGTTACTGTGACAGTTTCAAACTGTTTTGCTAATAAGCAAATTAAAAGAAAAGTCTAGATTTTGGATTGGAAAATACCTTAACTAGAATTCTATTTTTTGAATATTTATTATGTTCTAACTCTACCCCGGAACCATTCTCAACATAACACACATGTGCATGTACAAACAATTTTCATTTTTTACAACAACACTATGAAGTAAATACTGTTATTTGCCTGGTTTATTGATGAAGAAACTAATGTACAACAGTAAAGAAAACAGCTAGTATAATATAAAGACAAAAGTCAAACAGTCCATCTGGTTACAGAGTGCATGTTTTGTCCACTATACTTGCCTTTGAGTTGTGTTTCTTAAGAAGAAAATTCTTCAGGCTGATAACCCCTATTTCTCTCCTTGCACATCTTTATAAGCAGTTGAATTCATGTCTTGTGATACCAATGAACCTACCAGGCAAGAATGACCCACAATTTTTTCTTAACCTTCAAATTCTTCACCAGCCTCATCATCCTTGCATAATTTTTTGCTGTTGCCAGGAAAGAAATGAAATGCTCTATATGCTATGCAATGTTAATGTCTCTTCTTGTGCTTTAGGTATTATATTATTATTTTCTTTCATGGACTTTCTTTTCTTTATCATTTTTTCATCCCTTATTTCTTCTTTATATTTATTGTAATTCTTTTACTATTCTGGCTCTCTCCCTTTTAGATAAAAAGCATGCTCAACTTCTTATTTAATGAAAATAAAACCTAAAATTTCTTCCTCAATCCTATGCCTATTCTCATTCATATAATACTTTATTTCTTTCTTTGTCACACAACTGAATTGCTAGCAAAAAAAGTATTGACTGTCCTCTATTTCTCTATTTAAATTCATTTGTTACTGCAATGTAACTTCAACTTTGACAAAAATGGCCCTTAATAAGTTGACCTATAGGTTATTTTTTTTCTACTATCAGGACTTTGTCTGTAAATTTTACCCTCAAACTTATGTGCATGTTCAGAGAATATAGACTTCTAGGTATAAGATCATTTTCTTTCAACACTGAAAGCATTTCCTCACTCTTTTCTGGCTTCTAGCATGCCTGTTAAGTAAACAAAAACATTTCTAATTATAGATGTTTAGTACATAGGGCGATCAATCACCACGGTTTGCCTGGGCAGCTCTGGTCTACATCAATAATCACTCTGTGACTATTGATTTCTGATTGTTCCTTTTCTCTGTCTTATTCTTACTGACCTCTATATTTTTTGAACTTGACCTACCTGGGGTCTGAAAAGGTTAATAATCTTGCCCCACAAAAAGTGCTCATCTTCCTATTAGTCTTGTCTCTCTCCTTCAAGTTATTTTATCTGTCTATGGATTAGTTATTGGCCTGTCATGTGAGAGAGTTTTCCTTCACAGCTAGTGATTCCTGTCCCTGCTTGGAAAAACAGTGAGGCTTTACAAAGGTATTTCAGAAGCTCTTAGCCAATGCCACACTGACCCAATCATACAGCTGTAAAAAGAGAAAACCATGTTTTTCCACCTATGGAGAATAATGCTTGCAGTGTGCAGTTATTTCTCTTCACTTCTCTCTCTCCATTTTTACTGATACCTAATCAGCACATACTCAATTGCCTCTGACTTTATTTTATACTAACCATGTCTAATGAAAGATGGAAATATAATTTTTTGAATTGTGTGTCTGTATGTGTCTGTGAAAAGAGAATGAGTATATCTTGAAAGGTTCTGAATAAGTTGTTCATTGTTTATAACTATATATACCTACAGATTTATGTTAAGCAACACGTGAAATATATATAAAGAAATATATTTCTTTTTAACAGCAGTTGGACTCAGAAGATCTATATTTGTTCTGATATAGCCTTTACAAAAGTTTTAATTAAATCAAGAAGGTGAATTTAAAGCAAAAATATGTTGGATTTTTCTTTACCTGCAAAAGTTTTTGGAGGAAGGGGAGTGAATCCATTATGACAAATAGTAAAATATTTATTTAAGCCTTTAGAGAACCTTAAAGTAAATTTAAGGCCAACTGAAAGAGTCTAAATGCTTCTTCCAAATAGAATAACATTTAATTAGAGGAAAATGGAAATCAGTTCAAACTTCTATAAATAGCATTTATTTTCTTTCACATGACAAATAATTTTATAAAGGATCTCTGTAGGAAAACAAAAGCATTATTAGTTGCTCTTTAATATTTATAATAAAATGGGTATCCTGATGGATCAAATTTATGATAGAAACAGAGTATTTTTCCTTTACGCACATTATAAAATACACTGGAAACCTTGTATAAGTGAAGTTTATAACATATATATGTCCATTTCATGGAATTTATACTAAATTTCACTATTCCAGATACCTGCAAAAGCTATGATTGCCCTATCTTTGCTTTAAGAGCATGTTTTCAATACTATGATTTTATGTAGAGAAATTTGTAAGGAATGCAAACCCCTGCAATTTTATAATTGTCTTTATGGGAAAGCATCATGCACTCTGCAAGATCTAAGTCATAATGCAACTTCTAGGACTGCATTGGGGCCATAAATTGTGTATAGATTGAAATTTATGTGCATGTTTTATTCTTTGTAGTTAACTTGAATTTGTTGTTAAGATATGTTAAATGGAAAACAGGTTCAAATGTAAGTCTCAATGTATAAGTATTTTGAAATTGACCTCTATTTAAGGTTATTTTTAAAAAGTGTTGGAGCTATTTCAGCAGACACAGACTATCACATACAATTTGCTGTATAATAATCCTGTGTCATTGCAGTATGGCAATTACATAACTTCATACACAAATTAAGCTATAATCATACATATATATTTTAGCTGCATCTAAGTCTGTTTCTCAGAAAGTCAAACTCATTTAAAGCTGCTGTTGAACTCTTATAATATACCTGTTCAGGCCCTAATCTTGATTACAAGAAAAGCTATAATTGTTTATAGCTCAGTTGACATTAGAATTTGGCCTGTATTATGCATTTGCTTATTAAAAGCATCATATTATATTTTATACTTTGGGACTAATGCATGATGAGGTTCATCTATTTTAAATCCAAACAAGGGATAAAACTTGAAAACCATAGACTTATGTCCTTTCATTAAGGGCATACCGAGCCAAAGTTGGAAAGAGGAAATATGATATTGTTCTTAAAAACCTATGCATTCTTTAATGCCGAGGAGTCTGACTTTAGCTGATTAAGCACAGAGCTGCTGACACAGGGAAGAATTGCACTGAAATATGGAACAGGATGACTAAACGATGTGAAAACTCCCTGTCAGAGTAGCATGCAGGATACCAAAACATATGGTTTGGGCCTTTTTTTCCCTCAATAACTACAGCTCCTGGCCAAATATTTTTGTTGATTTGTACAAAATCTCTTTATTAGAATCCTCAGCCACCTGCTGTAGGATGGCAATGTGTGAGAATGTCAGCAGAAAGAGCAGAGCTTAAAGCTTATTTGTAGAAAGGATTTAAAGCTAACATAACTGTGAGCAAGGCAGGGTGATCAGATTCAATGTGGTCAGGAGCTAATTTATGTTGAGAGCAAAAAAGGGGTGAAAATTTTGCAAAAGTTCTTCCTCTGTAAAAGCAAAGACAACCACACAAACATCTATGTTCTCTTTTATTTATATTTCACACGGATACTGATTCTTTGTCACCCATGAGCACTAAAATGTTTTACACTGCAATATTCTAAAACTGTCTGAAATTTTCTGAAACATAAAGCTAAAAAGTATTTAAACTGTATTATAAAGAAAACCTGGATACAACAATATTATTCATTATTTACTTCGTAGTCAATTCAATAGTTTCAGGACATTCCATAATATTTAAATATCTAGATTCAACAGCCATATAATTGAAGTGTCACTTTCATTGATCATCAGTGATAACCCAAGTTTCATATCCGATTTTTTTTAATTAAAAAAATTAATATTATTTAATTTTAATATTTTCAATTTTCAATTTAAAAGTGGAGTTACCTTTGTCCACTGGACAGCACCTATCTCTCTCATTTGTGCCCTAATTCTCACTTATATTTCAATACAGTGTATATATCAAATTTTTTCTTCCACTCTTATAATCTACCCTTTAACATTTCCGGTTTTGATAGCAGTTCTTAATTATACTTCTCAAAATATATAAAGTTCCACAAACATTCTACTCTTCTTTATATTCTTTTTATCTGGCAATTCCATTCATCCTTTCATGATTTCAACTATTATTAGGTGTGCACTGTAAGTATTCACTCTCAAAGTTGATAATCCAACTGCTAGCAGTAGGTTGGATATATCAGCATAATCTTAAAATACAGGTACTACAAAAACACACTTCACATCTTTCTTCCAAAAAATTTTCCACTTACTGAACTAAAGAATGAACTTTAGAAACAACAACCTTAAAGTAACTTAGCTTTTCTTTCTGGCTTTCCATTTTAGTGAAATGCAGGGTAATAATCTTAGTCCCAGAACTAAAAATAAAATGGCCAGGAAATTGTAGAAACTTGTAAAACATATATAACACACATGTTGCTAATGCTAATATCAGTAGAAATTTCAGTGAATTTTAGTGAATTCATGTCTTATACATGGTGTATTGGCCCAGGCTTCCCTTGGTTTAGACAATAAATAGATTGGAGAGAGGACATCGCTGCATTAACATCCTAAATAAATTCATCAGGTATGAAAAAATGAGAGGTCCATCAGTATACTAGCTAAAACCACTAGTCTATCAAAATTAATACATTAAAAAATAATTAAGCACAGAGTAAATTTGAATAATATGTGCCAAGTCCATAAATAACTCCTTACCTATCACTCCTGCAATCCAATAGAGTAGGGGCTACAAAACAGAGAGGCTTACCTCTCAGGGAACTAAATTGAGGGAGAAGACTTCTTTTTCTCCATCTTTTTGTCTTTCGTAGGAGAGGACGAACATCTGATTTGTGAATCCTGGAGCAGGTGCTACTCAAGCATGGCTCTGACGCTTTGAGTCTTGAGTCTCCTTCTTGTACTGGCCTGCCTGCAATTGAAGCCGTCATTTATTCAAATCTTGCTACCATATTGTGCCCGCAGCAGGGTCAAGGCAGCCTGAATCCTGAATTTTAGAGCTGGGACTATAGTTCCATGACTCTATCACTGATCAATATTCTTTTGTATGTAAGGAATAAACACTGTGGTGCTGGTTGGACAAATGAGGTAGACATAATGTAAACACAGTTTATTATAAAGTATTGGATTTACACAGAGGTAGTGTGAAGTCTCCACACTGACATTAGGTCCTACCTTATACATAGTGTATTGGCCCAGGCTTCTATCATCTATCTAGACTAATAAGCCATAAAGGAGATCCTATTTTGAAGAATATAGGAGAAAAATCTTTGTTATTGAATTAGGTAAAGATTTTTCAAAGATAGCAAAAATAAGCACATGTTAATAAAAAATGGTGAAAGGGGATTAAAAAAATTAAAAATTTACACATTGGAAGATATCATTAGGATAATAAGAAAGCAAGGGTACTTGAAGAAAATTTTTGAAGGCATATATCTATCAAAGTTTATATCCAGAACAACTATAGAAGTCTTATAACTCAATAAGAAGATAAACAACCCAATAAAAAATGGTCACATTAGTAGAACATATATTTCCAAGTTAAAAAATATATATAAACTGTCAATAAGCACAACAAATGTGCTCACAATCAGTATTCATGAGAAAAATGCAAACTGTAAAAACAAAGAGATACACCCACTAGAACAAAGTCAAAGACTGACATACCAACTGTGGATAAACCTGTGAACCAGCTGGAAATTTTAGTGATGCAAATGCAAAGTGGTTTGGCCACTTTGGAAAGCAGCATAGCCATATCTTATAAACTTGAATATATGTTTACCATTTGATCCAGCAATTCTACTCCTAGGTATTTACCCAAGAAATATGAAATCATGCCCACACAAAGATGTGGATACGTAATAGCCAAAATCTTGAAACAAGCATACATACCCATAAAATAGTAAATGGGTTGAAGGAATTCCAGTTTAGGCATACTATAAAATAATAATCCAAAATAAAAAGACACATAATAATAATATATGTAATAGCATGGATGAATAATGTAACATGATACCAGTTGAGGACTCCAACACAAACAAAATTACATACTATGTGATTTCAAATATATGCAGTTCTAAGAAAGAGGGAAAATTATAGTAACTAAAGGCAGATCAGAGAATGACCGAGGCCAGGGATAGAGTGTGATGGCTGAAACTTCCAGATGAGGAAAAGCTCTCTTGTCATTATGCTATATACTTGTAGTGTAACCATATATTACTATAAATAATTACACAAATTCATCAAAGTTTACTTAAACTGAATTTTATTACACATAAATAATAATTTAATGAAAAAATGGTCCTAGGCTACTATCTCTTGCACTTGTTATTTGTTTTTATAGCTTTATTGAGGTATATTTGACAAACAATAAACTCTAAATTTTAGTGTATAATTTGGCAAACTTTGACTTGTATATACACTTAAGAAAAAATCACCATAATCTAGATAACTAAGAAATCCATCAACCATGTATTTTCTTATGTCCCTTTGTTATTCATTCCTCTCATCTTGTCTACAGGTAAGCACTGATATGCTTTCTGTTACTATAGATCAATTTGAGTTTCCTAGAATTATATATAAGTGGAATAATGCAGCACACAATCTATTTTTTCCTGTTTTCTTTCATTTGTCATAAATATCTGGAGATTAATTTTGTATGTGTAAATAGTACATTCCTTTTTATTGCTGAGAAATATTCCATTGTGTAGATATATTAAAGTCTGTTAATCTATTCAATTTTTTGATGGAAATTTGGTTTATTTCAAGTTGGGAGCCATTATAAATAAAGCTACTATGAATATTTTTACAAGTCTTTATATTTTCCCATTACAAATACCAAGCTATTAAATGACCAGGCCATATGATAGCTGTATGTTCTATATTGTAAGGAAACTAGCAACCTGTTTTCTAAATAGACTCTCTCACTTTGCATCTTTGCTACCAGTGGACAAAAGTATCACAACTAAAGTTATTGCAAAATTGGGTATATAATGTATTTACCACATAGAGGATATAACAAGATGTAATGAAAAATTTAAAGATTGGAGAGGGAGATCTAAAACAATCTTTATTCATAGATATTATTATCAATTTAAAATATCCTAATGAACCTACAAAAGGCATGAGCATGAATAACTTAATTAATTCCTAGGATAAATGGTTAATATAAAATAATTCTATTTGAATAAAGTAGCAATCAACAATTAGAAAATACATTTACTAATAAATATTTCAATTACAGTAGCACAAGCATATGAAATATTTAGGAACAAATTTAACGAAATATGTGAAAGATCTTTAGACTGGGACTCAATAAGAATAAGTTGGGAAAAAGTAAAGATTTAAAATGTTATTTGAAGAATGTTGAAATAGAGTAGCAGGTTGAAAATCTTTTAAGATCAAATTTTTATATTGACTGATAGTACAATAAAAAATAGCAATGTGGCATTGCGATAAGGACAGAAATGAACCAGTGGACAGAATAGAAAACAAAGAAATAGACATAGATGTGTAAGGTCAATTGATTTTTAACAAAAATTCCAAGTAATTAAAACGAGAAAGGATAGTAAACTCAGCAAATGATACTGGATCCCCTGAATAGCCACATATGAAAAACAAAAAAAACTTAGCTCCATCCTCCAAGTTTATATAAAGTTTATCTAAAACGTAAAAGATACAAATATGAAATTTTAGAATAAATTATCTGAAAACATTTTCATATCAAAATTAATTTGATATAGTTAAAATAATAATAAGTTTAATTTGAAAAATAAGCATGGAAATCTCGGTCACTCATACTGTAAGGTCAGACATGATTCTAAAAATTTCTGAAAACAATCAATGGTTTTTGATTAATATCACATCGCTAGAGATGGAAACTTACTCTGTTTCATTCCTTGATTTGGGGTAGGATGAATTAAGACTGCCTTTTGAGAGAAAGAGGTCAATCCTCTTCAAGTTATATAATTAACTTACTTATTCAAAGTAATAGTCTCAGTGAAACATTAATTAGCACTTAAAATATCCTTAAATATCACTAAAAATCACTATTTCACAACATTCCAGAAAACTATCAACAGAACAATGAGATGACCTTATTAATTCAAAAATTTTAAATAATGACAGTGACCATGACTTAGAGGCAAACATACAGACAAGTCAGCGTCAAAAAGTGTTCTAAAAAACCTTAATTGTTTTCATGGTGGTATGTAGTAAATGTTCTATCTTACAATTGATGTGTGAGTAACTGGCTGTTTACAGACAACAATGAAATTCAATTATTTTCTTAAAAATGCTCTAAATAGTTACAACTGAAATAAATGTTTACATATAAAAAGATCCATATATACTAAGAGAAAACTGATGTTACTTCTTATTTAACTTTGGGATGTGGCAAGGCTTTCAAAAACACTATAAAGAGAAAAAATCTAAAATTAGAGATGGATCTATGTATCTTCATTAATTAAATTTAAAACAAAACTTTTTAATTAAAAATAAGGAATATGTACACTATAATATACTAAGGTACTATGTTAATTCTTATAATGGGTAATGGTGAAGGAGGTGAGAGAAGAGGCATAGAAGACTCAATACAAATGATCAATGGGATGTAAGGTATGCAAAATTCTAAAATCATTTATGGTCAATAAGTGAAAATTATAATATTAGATTAGCTTGTGGAACTTATGAATGTCATAAATTCAATTAGTTAAGAAAGATAATGCAAAAAAGCGGTATCCTCTACATGTCTGCATTTAAATTAGCAGTGCTTCTGAAGAAAAAAGTATCATATAAAAATAAATCCCACTGTAAAACAATTTTGTTTCTGGAATTTTTATCTAAAAAATTAATTTTTTGTACCTTAAAGGCTATGTTAATGGAATATATTTACAATGCCACTTGTACTATTAGTCAAAATCTCAAAAATTTGAGTAGGTGACAATTTACACATAATTCATTACTATCAGAACTTCAATTTGATGTTATAAAACTATTCACATTATCTTAGGTGAATAAAACTGGTTACATAATAATAGGTACAATAACAGTTCATGTAAATGTTTAGAAAAGAATTGTTGGTAATAAAAGTAGTATAAAAAACACAGCATGCAAGTTTAAGTATTAATAAAAGTAATTTGATATTTTATTCTAATGAGAAATACAATAAATAGCTGCTTAAATAATTCACATGAATAAATGAATATTATACATGTGTATAATGGGCAATGATCAATAGCATTTAATTTCTTAGGAACTTTTTGAAATAGTGAAGCTTCTCATCTTTTTGAGGGTGTATACATTTTCACTGAAAGGTAAAACTTATTCATACAAAAATCACATTTCTGAATTTAATGGTTTGGTACAACAAAATTTTTAGAACTTTTTTGTTATGTTATTTTGCTCATAAAATACACCTTTCAAATGTATACAATAATGGTTAAGCCAAGCATTCAAACAGATTTAATCATTAACAGCACCTAAAATGGGTTTATATCCACAAAGAAAAGTTAATAATATTTTAGGTTGTCTACTATGGATAATGTCAAAGTGATTTATGCTGATTCAGACAGACAATAGGCTAGAGTGAGTCTTTGCACTATTCATTAAAAAGAAAGATTTGTCATGTAAATTAGTAATGTAAACAAATATGAGGGAGAAAATGTTCTATTTAAAGAAACATCTTTTTTTTTTAATATTTGGATGCCTTTATTTCATTCACTATAAGTTTTAATCATCTCATTGACTTTCTTTTTTAAAGGAACAATATCTTTTCAATTAAATTAAAAGCAAACTGTTTGTATACCAGTTATAACTAAAAAATAAGCCTTATTTGTGAATTAATCCTATTTGGCAACATTTGTGCATTAACTTTAATTGCTGGATGCCCAGAAATGACTGAAACTCTTTATTTAAAAATAGTCTACATTTCAGATTTTAAACTTTCTCTAGTTGAGCTGAATTAATATTTCATCATGTTTGTAATAGTAATTCTTAAGTGTTTTTCTTTTCCTTTATGTAGGCAAATCCCTGTCTACACATTTTTCATTGTGAAGCGGTGAGACCACTGCCATTGAAAACGTGAGAGCAAATGCAAAATGATACAGCGAGTAAGGGAGGAAAAGATTGTGAAAAATAACCCTCAGACACTAAGTATCTATTATTTTAGGACTTTGTTGTTAACTAAAATTCAGGAGGGACAATTATTGACTTCAACAATATTGTTTGAAAGTTTATTTTTGAACTGATTATTTTTTTGCAGTGAGACACCACTCTCCTGAATATAAATAATATACCAATATCACAGTTATCCAGAATGTCTCATAACAAAGGCAGGAAGTTGTACCACTTACTACTTTCCTTAAGTAAATGCAATAACTTATAATCCACTCAGAGATGCCTCCAATAACAAAGAACTCTTTGTAGCTTTCTGAGTTGGAGAGTAATATTCAGAAAGATGTACTCCTCCCCTTTCAACTATTTCACTTTGCATATCATTTTTGCCTCTGGGTCAAGAATTAAAACTCACAATTGAAAAAAAATAACTTGGGAAATGCTCCTGTCAGTCACACTATTTTTGAATAATGGTGATAATGATGAATACATTTTAGACTACTTTTCTTTATAAAAGTAATGGCATGTATGAAGGTCAAAAGCAGAGGTACACTCTTACTCATTGTACTTAATGCAAGAGTACAGTGCTATAATGTGGAAAATAAATTTACATGAAATGAACTTTTCTCAGTGGTTGACAATGGTTTTATAAGAACTGTGTGCCATTACTACAGTGGCTTTTTATCGAAAGAGTGTAAATACTAAAGGCTATCTGGAATCCATTTCTATTCATCAGTGTTGTGTGTATGTGTGTGTGTGTTAAAAACCAATCAACAGAGTTGATAAATAAATGAGACCAGGCTGATAGAATCTATTCAACCAGGTCAGCTTCTTGTGTTTTAGAGAGATACACTTTTCCCAGTAGTAAGTTAGTTTTATTCAGCATAGATTGGTTTCAACGTAAAAACCACAGCCTGCATATTTATTTTTAGATGGATAAGATATTGCTGAATATCTATAGTCTAGTAGCAATAAGTTCAAGTTAAACCTATAGTAATTATTTTTGAGTTTATCATAAAGATGTTATTTATTGATAATTTAAGATGTGAAAAGAGCTTTCTGATATTTGAAAATAAATATAGTAGTTCCAAGACCTCAACTTCTAATTTTGACCAAGAATGTGGATGATAGTAATAAGAAATTATATTTGTTATATCTGTTATAAAGAAGCAGTGTTTATTCAGTGGCAAATATCAACCATTTTGTCAGAAGTGGACTTTGTCAACCATCTTTATGATAATCTGCTAATACCAACTTCACTGATCTATCAATTTAACCAATATTTTTAAAGATATAGATCTTTGAAAGAAAAGATATGGCTCCTCTTATTTCAAAATGTAAAAAGATAATTTATATTTATCATATATTTTAAGACAATGCACAACCCTACTTTTACTTGACCCGATTTAGAAACTGTGATAAAAATCCATATGCTTTAATGTATTTGATAAGACTTACATTCAAATATATTTTCTTGTGTCTTAGTCCACGTTCTCTAGAAAACAGAACCTGAGAAAAAAACAAGTTTTTCCCAAAATTACCCAATGACATAATTGGGTGCAATCCTTGGGCAGAGAGAGTGAGGGGGAAGTTTTATGAGGCAGGGAACAATGAGAAGCAGTGTAAAGGAGGATGTTACTAAGCTGGCTGCCAGTTCAGGAAAAGCAATGGCTGGTCACTGGGCCATGTGAGATGGCTGTGGTCAGCTGAAACTCTATGCTTTAGAATTAGAATTTGAATTAGCTTCTAATTAGTCTATTCAAAGAGAGCATGGAGAGGACATATCTTTAAGACATTCTATAGCTCCCTGTGCCCTACAAGAAGTTAACTTCATACTTATGAGGTGTTGCTTTGCCCTTAGACAACTTCTGTGACACCTTGGTCCCACACTCTGAAAAATGGTGCTAAATCTGAGCTACTGGCGCTTAGCATGGGCCAAAAGACCAAGAGACAGATAAGGATCAGAAAATAGGATACAATATAGATGTGCTGATATACTCCATTCTTTGTGGTATTCAGACCTGATTGTGCCCTCCTACTACTGTATGTGGGTTCTACCCTGCCTGCAAACTGGGTGCCGCTTTTGGGAAGCACTTCTTTATCACTTGTGAGAGTGTAACTTAAGTCAGATAGAGTCTATGCACAACACTTAAGAAAGAACATTAGTGTGGAACAATAATAAAATGAAAGCTATAGTTTCCACTGCTGAAACTCCCTCCATCACATCATTGTCCATTCTAGATTTTCTTCATTCTCGGCCAGCACTGCAGCTGGCATGGGGCGCTCCAAGTGGACAGGCTAGCTGCAGTTTCTAACGCAGCATTACCATTACTGTGCCTCCCGAGAGAAGTATTTTCTCCTTAAAACTAATATATCTTTTCTACCAAAACTGAAAGCCCATGTGAACAGAAGTTCAAGAGACTCACTGTCTGTGATGCTCAGACGTGCCATCCTGTTTAAACCTCTTAGCTCTATGGTCCTTTTAATCCAGCTACTGGCATATTAAACACATGCTACCATATGTTTGGCAAATGGTGCAGCACACGTTGTGTGTCCTGGAAGGCAGCACCGTAAGTCCCTTAGGTGTTCCCCTGAAAACTTGCATATGCCTGCCACTTCTTATCAGTTTGGTTCTTCTTCAGTGATAGAGCATATGGCAAAATAATCGTGTGATCCTAAGCCCATTGCTCCAACTCCTTTGCATAAAATGTGCCCTTTGGCCTGAAGCAGCACTGCATGTCATGCCTTGATCACGAATCAGGTATCGTGTAAGCCCTCACATGATGATGTTGTAGAGACACCACAGTCAGGAAAGGCCTAGGTATTATGTATGGAATTATGGAACATGTATTAATTCTGGTAAAGATAAATAGATGTTCCCTTCAAAATGCAAACAGCCTAATATAACTGACCAGCCTTCAGTTGGTAGGCGTTCCTGTGGCAGTGTCAGGGGCTCATCATCTTCCTTTCCTCTGGCAGGTTGGGCCTTCATGGATATGAACAGCTAGATGGCTTAGTGAGGGTTACACTTTGTTAGAACAATGTGTGCTCCTCACCCTTGCCACTCTACTTTGTCCATGGTCCCACTGTAAAGTTATTTAGATGGCACAGGAGAGAAGCTACCTAATTTCCACAGTATGTGTCATCTTCTCTCCCTGGTGGTTAAAAACCTCCTCATGATAGTCTCTATATCTTGAACTTTACATGAAATAAAGACTCACGTATTTTGCATTTGCTAACACAGATCTATCTATATATCCCTCTGTAAGATCTACCTGACACCAGTCTTCCAGGTTTGTTCTTGCCAGGGGACTAGAAAACTGTCCATGTTTACCTCTGTGTGCAAGGTAGTGCATATGAGTTCCAGGAGAATTTTATTCCATATAAAGTGGATAACTAGGTATATTTATTGCAATTCTACCTTCTAAAGGATTCCTCCACCTCTGTCCTTCAGAACTACCTTGATGTGGCAATAGTATGATAGCAACTCATTTCCCCTGAATGCTAACAGAGCACCAGTTCATCAGGAAATGGAGTTTGCATGTTAATTTCATGAAATTTGCATGTTACTTCTCTGCCTACTCATGGCTCATCCCAAATGCACCCTCAATAGAGATAAATAGCATGGTGTTGTTCAGAAAGTGATTAGTACTAAGTTTCTTGCATATAATATCCTAATTAAGAGCAACAGAATTATAACCTGAAACAATACAGTAAAAATGTATTGTTTCCCTTACTATATAAAAGTGAGCTGATTTTAATGCAAACTGCAAAGAAAGCAATTGGCAAGGACTAAATGCCAGACAGACTGTTGCTCTGCACCAATAAACATATCACAGCAGCAGAATAGTTTCAAAAAAGGCTATACCCTTGTTAAGTTTACATTACTCCATTGGCTTCTATCATGATCTCTCTGTTGTGTTAAGATGCTGGATAGGCCAGTTGAATGAAAATCAACACTCTGAGCCTTTCAAGTAGTTGACAGCATCTTCAGTCTTTCCATTAATTCAGGAATATAGTATCTCTTCTTATTTTCCTTCACAAGGATAAGGTGGAGGGTGACAGGTATTTCCTAGGTCTTCACTTTGCCTTTCCTACTATGTCCTTAATCCATAGGTCAATGATTATATATAATGATAATGTTATGCTGAATTGATAGATATTTTGCTAGACAGAGTATAATTGTATACATGAATGTATATGTGTACATCTGTGTGTAATTATGTATCAGGGACATAATCACAGGATGGGCCCATGAACAAACTGAACAATCTGTAAAATGGGCTTCGTTCCAAACTCAATTTATCACCCAAAGTCCTTAAGCTTTCAGATGAACTGGAGGACAGCATGGCTTTTCAAGTACCCTGGCATCAAAATTCACTGCCCTGAATTTATCACTTTATTATTTTAAAGTTTAAAATAATATCAAAATAAGTTAATCAAGTCCACAATCATCATAATTATCACTGTTCCTTCCCATATGAAGTGTTTTTGATGCTTGATATTCCCATATATTAAAGTCTACATATTCCTACACCAATTAATCACAAGAAAAAGCTTTAAAAAGTGCAATGCCACTTCTTGCCAAGGATAACTGCTACCTCCCTTTCCAGGAGCCGTGAGGCCTCTGTTTGTGATTATCTTGAATATCTGTTCCCTTGAAATACTCCTAGTACCGATAGTAAACTAGCAAGTTAAAAAGCAAACAAAAACCTGAAGGAAAGACTTATTATTAATGTATTGGTGCTTAGGGGGCCTAAACATTAATATAGATGCTAAATAAAATGTTGCAAAGAATAACAGAAAAAATAAATAAATTACTTTATTACCCAGCGCAGTTCTTTCCTAAAATAACCCAGCTGGTATCCTTGAAAGGGTCCACTGCAGGGAGATGGGGAAATGATAAATTTTTTAGTTCTCTCTTCTCTACTGCCCTTCATTACTCAAAATTCATCTCGAGGAAAGGTAACCCTACCAACCCACCATTCTCTGTGCAAGCTAATTCAGTCTATATAGTAGTGTGGGGGGGAGGAAATGGGCACATACACAGCGCCGGTCACCACCAAGGTGTCTCAGGTGGAACAAGGGTGAGAGGCCAAGAACAAAGGGAGACTAAAAGAATCTGACGCATCATGTAAAGTATGAACTGAACAACAACACAAAAAATGGAGTGGTCTGTAAAATACAACAACGATTTTATAACCTACATCCAAGTACAAGGGAAATAACTAAACATATTAGGCCCACTAACAGGCACTGTAACAGTTACCAGTTTATTGCCTCTAAGCTTCAATCCATTCCCTTTGCCTTTCTGTGTGATACTGGTGTTATGCCCTGTCAACAGGTAGTTTATACAGATAGAAGCTGTGTCAACAGAGGACACGGGAGTGCTGCTGTGAGAGTGTAGGAAGAGCAAGGACTTCTTGTCTTGAGGTAGTTTTTTCATCAGCATGGCTGCCAGTCAGTGTGCTGAAGGTCGCTAACACTCACCTCAGTAGTCCTAGCAGACACTTCCACCCTACCCATGTGCACTAGTGGATTGCTTGGCCTATCTAAGGGGCCATTCCTTTGGACCAACTCTAGCCCACTTGCACTACCCAGAAAGTTTGTCTAGCAGTTACTGAAGTAATTCTCAAAGATCAACTCCAGCTCATCCTCCAGTGAGTTTCTCAGCTACCTAGGACACTCTTCTTGTGTACCAGTTCAGACACAACTGACTATCCAGTGAATTTCTCCACTGCCTTGTGAGCCATACCTGTGACTCAGCTCAAGACTGTGACACTTTCCAGCAAGTTTCTCCATCACCCAGTAACCTGCTCCTTCAGAATCACTTTGGCCCAGAATTCTGGAAAGTTTCTTTGTCAGCAGCAGTGTACATATTCCTGTGGTAGTCATGCCCTCTCTAGCAAAGTCAGCATCTCTGCATTGAGGGGCTAGTGGGGGATTCTTCCAAGCACTCATTTCCTCCCTTACTCACTCTCCCTCAGTCCCAGAGGAAATAGCCACTTTCATCATTTATCTTTAATGTATTTCTTAGAGTAAGTCCTTTGCCCCACTTAGTCTCCTATCACTAGTAAATAATTCTTTAATTTAAATTTCCCATGTTCAAACTTCTGACTGTACCCTTTGCATTTTGGGATCTTTCAAGAGCCAAGTTGCATACCATCTTGGAGCCACCTTGAAATCAAATCTGGCCTTGGATAACTGCTATCTACAGTGCCATGTTAGTGTAAAATTAAAAATTGTAATTAGGTTTAATGAACTTCCATAATCACTCTAGCAGTTACCACATTGGGATTCTCTCATCCATGAAAACTCAGTCTGGATATTGATATGTATACATATTTTCAATGAAATAACTTTTCTACATAATATTTTTTGTGCCCTGGTGATACATTTGGTGAATGATTCTGCCTCTCCATCCTCCTCAGGACTACTTAAGCTCCCACTAGAGAAAGCTACTCCTTAATATTAGCATTGCACAGGAATCCTTTTCATTCAAATATTGCTTTTTTTTCCAGAAAGAATAGCGTTTCCAAAGTGGTATGAGAGTGGTCCTGAAACTGGAATTATTATAGTAAACATCAAGTTTTTAAAGAGCTGGTTATGGAAAGAGCATCTGAAAAGGGTGTCTTAGATCACTTAAAGGTGCCACCATCACTCCAGTGCTGCACTTACTGGTTGAAATAAAGAATTAGAAATATGTGAATGGGATTTAGCAATGCAGGAGACAGTGAAATTTTCCACTTAGCCTCTTATTTTTTATTCTATTATCTTACTTAACATTTTTATGAAAACTTATCCATCTCTAGCCCAGCAAATCACTGTTTGTAAGTTCAATATTACAAATGTTACATTTTGCTTGGTATGTAGAAATGCAATTCCCTAGATATCATTTTACAAGTAGTGATTCTGAAAAATACAGTAATATAGGTTTCATTTATTTTATAATGCACAAAATATAATGCTGAATTTGAATTATATAGAAATATGGCTAATTTAAATATAAAATTTCCTAGGAAAGCAAAATAATCTACATTAGCCACTAAATTTCTTCCCTACAAAAACAATAATTAACCTCCAAGTAATTTTAAAATAGCAACTCTATCAAGTACATCGCAGTAATAAACATAATTTTATTTATAATGGAATTTTCCTCCAACTTACCAACAGAGGAGATAAATCTACTTTGTAGAATAAAATAGCATGGAAATTAAATGGATATTACATCCATGGAACTGCATTTTGGGGATGCAAATGTTATTATCTTGTGTAAAAAATTGACTAAGACATCAGCTTATCTCAAATTATAACCACATCGTTTCATTGCTGTGTAAACTAATTCTCAGAGAAGTAAAACCTCACATGGGCAAACACAAAACATAGCACCAGTAAAATCATTTAAGAATGTCTTTTAAAAATTCAGTTTTAAGCTTTTGTTTAACTCTAAATAGTTATTCAACTTGAAAAGATACTTGCAAAACCAGTATTGAGAAAGAGTGGAGTTCAGGGTTTTGGAAGAGTGAACCATGAAATAAAATATCACAAAGTACCTGAAAACCCAAAGAACATTTTTTTTAGTTGTTTCATCATATACCATGTAGCTTTCAAGTTACATGATTCTATAACTTCAAAGGAAGATCAGTTCTTAAAAATTAATATTACAATGTGGGAAAAATAGGGCTGAATTTAGAAAAAATAAGAAGAGGGAAAAATTTAATATAGTATATATTTTACTCCTCATGTATAGCCTGTTAAAAATGTACTTTCCACCAGACAGGCAGAGAGGAAGGTGGATTCAGTAAGAGACCTATATAGTCCTGGTTGTTAGGCTAGTACGTAATTCATTCTTAGGCATAGTGAACACTATTGATTGTTTTCCTTGCATCCATTTCCCACTTATTTCTTACAAAAATAAATTTAGTTTTGTTCAGACATTCTTACATGACCCTGGGCAATATTAACCTCCCCATTCCATTCCACCTCCCCCACCTTACCCCCTGAGATAAATTACAGGAGTTAGATTGTTAATCTTCTAAGCCAAACACGATAATCTTTTTCTCTTTAACAATTACAAGTTTAAGAATGGACAGATGACTCAATAAAGACCAATGAGAAATAACAGGAAATTAGCTAAGGGTATTATAAAAGAAAAATCTTTCCTCACTTCTAAGGAGTCATAGAAATTCATGTTTCTATTTTTGCTTCATAAAGAGTCAGAACTGAAATATGACATCTGAAACGGTTATAGCTAGTTACTCTAAGACTGTGGATTAAGTTAATATAAATAGGCGAGCTAAACCTACCCCCAACTCTCCACATATGCCTGTGAAATTTATTTTTTTCTGAATAATAAATTTCCCCTTATTTAACCTAGTTTGGGCTGTTTTCTTTCCCTTATAACTAAAAGCAGCCTATTCGGCAAATATTCAGTATGTTTAAATAAGGTTTTTGTCTTTTCTACTCTGATAATTCTCGATTTGCTCTATTTCAACAAAAAGCAATTGTTTAATAACTGGATGTACCTTCTGGATAAAAGTCATTGTATTTGATAGGTTGAATTAAAAGTAAAGAATTGTTTTTAAAATATAAATTTATATTGGTTTAGCCAGTAACAGCTACATGTGTCTTCATCTCTAATAAGACATGCTACCGTCTTAGATTTTATCAAACCAGAAATGACTAAGACATGTTCTGTATCCTCAAGGTGCCAATACGATCAGATAAAAATTAAATAAGTACAGTGTGTGACCAATGGATGGGTTTATTGTACAGAATGAAAAAATAAAAGACTTCATCAAACATTTAAATTTATGAAAGGTTTTGGTGAATAACAGAGGCAGTATTAGAGGCAAGAGAAAGAAATAGGAAATAATCAAAATTATTCAGGGAAGATAAAATGAATGCCTGGACTTTGGCAAAGCAGCAGGTATTGGGAGCCGGGAAAGGAGTCATTGACCGTTTGTGCTGCAGGAGAGAGACTGAAGATACCAAGACAACCTCAAACTTGCATCAGTACGTGACATATAACACAACTAAACTGAATGTGACATAGAAAGCAGAGAACAGGTTGTGTGTGCTTTAATGATGATAATGACTGTGTTATTTACATGTTCTTTGAAAAAACCCTTAAATATATTCAGGTAGCAATGTAGAAATTGGAAATTAGATCCTGAGCTGAAAAGACAGAGTTTAAAATAACTAGGCAGGAATCACTGATATACATGATTTTAAGCAGTAATACTGGATGAGCTCTGAAGAATGCTTGACAAGCTTGAAAAAGAAAGAGGGAAACATAAAATTGTTACAATACTGGTATCTTATGATCTGTCAAAAGAATAGATTCAGTTAGGAAGAGTAAGAAGATATTTGCCAGAAAGTTTATAAGAAAACCAAGATGTAGTTTTGACTTATTTTGGTCATTTTCCAGAGACTAAAAACTTCCAGTTTTGTCCAGTTTTGCACTCGTTTTGGAGAGAAGATTCACCAAGAACTGTCAGCCATGAAATCCAGAGATTCCCAGATTCTTCTGTTGTGGTCTTCCAGTATGTTCTGTGCCCTGGGTCCAGGTGATTTTTGAACTTGACTCAGTCTCATTCCTGACTTCTTCCTCCAACGTTTGGTTTGATTACTATCTAAACTACAGACCCATTATGCCCTATCACATAATTTGTTAGCAGGCAATGAATTGTATCCACATTTATTTTGCCCCCAAACTCTCTGAGTGGACTTCATGGTCTATTCCTAGGCTTGAACTGAAACATTGACACTTATCTACTGAAACCTCTCCCTTTGTTGTGAGCTACTCACCCAGTATTCTGACATCTAACCTGCTGATGAATATAGCACTATGTCATTAATTTTACTGGTAATATGACATTATTTGTACAAATACAGTTATAAATGCATTTTCTTTTTAAAATACATTTTCTTTTCAATCTGGTTAAGCTACCAGAAAAGACTATTAAGTGGTTTAGAACTGTAGGTTAATTTACCTTTAAAATATCAAAGGTTATTCTCTGGCATAAGGTTTTAAGATTTATAGAAAACAAAAATATATTTACTGCATTTACTTAAGTAGTCATTTGTGAAATGATGCTAAGAAGTACATGGGCTGAAGGTTACAACACAGAATAACACATAAGCATATGAATTTGAGGTAACTGATTATGACAAATAATACCATGAAGAATAACAACACTATTTTTAAAACTATACATGAATAATGTTTAATCCATGTGCATTGTCATCCTCCTTTAAAGATGATAAAACTGAGGGAAATAGAGTTTACACACTTTACCAATTTTAAATAATAATTTGTGTACCTTGGATTTAAACCCAGACACTCAGACTCTGACATACACATCCTTAATCCAGGTGGAGTATTTAAAAGAGTCTATTTTAGGAAAATGGTGTATTGAAAGTGTTATTATTTCACCAGAAATTCTAAATATATTAAGTAAGCTATAACATACCCCATCAGCTTCTAAAGGCAATGGAATATCTGCATCAGCTACCTTCAAAAAGAACATTATATTAACCCACAACACCCTGAAAACATTTTTCCCTTCCTCATAAATTCAACTATTTCATAGTTTGCATTAGATTTCTTTCAAAATAATTCCCCTACTAGATGATAGTTGGTAAAACTAATGTTAGGAAACAGATATTTTCTATCTAATATATAACAATTGTAAAAGGTCACAGCAATTAGGTGGTATATTTAAGGATCAAGCTTTAAATAATAAAATGTGTTAGAAAGAAAATACAAAAAAGTGAAATAACCTAGGATGAATCTTACTAACTTCATTCTGAGGAAAAAGGATTTCAATTATTTTATAAAATTTTAATGAGCATCTACAAATTAGGTTAGAACACTGACACTTACTGAAACTAGGAACCATAGTCTAAGAATATCTCCCCTAAACTTAAAGTTCAAACATTTTTTTCTGCTGTATGTTGTAAAAAAACCCCATAGTATCACATTAAAGGAAACATTAATGGCACCTCACATACACACAAATGTGTTTGTCGGCTGTTGCAATCATACTACATGCTATTTTGCTGAAATGGTTATTTCCAATATCCTTTTAAATAATTAATTATATAAATAGTGCACTGCAGCAGTTCTAGTTCATTGGCTTTTAGTGTCACTTAAATGGCTTGTATTTCCCAATCGGTGAGTGGAACTGCTCCCTCTGCTTTCCTTGGGCCAAGCTGTCCATCAAAGGAGGCAACATCGCTCTCCTCAAACTTTTCTCCTTTCACCTCATATTCTTTCCATTCCCAGAATTATCAACAGAATGGGGTAGGTTCGGTTCACATCATCCTGATACAGCAAACCATTGCTATATAAGTATGAAAGTTCTTTCACCTTCATAAGACTGTGTGGTTAAATTTTGAAAGGATTCTATCAAGAGCCTAATATGTTAAATATTATAATATGGAAAGACCAAATTAATTTGGGAGATAAAATAATAATGATAATGAAATGTTAGTGTCAAGTCGAACTACTCTTGATTTTATAAATGATGGATTAATTTTAAACATTGAATTTTTATAATTCAGTCACACAGTTGAGTCAGTTGTATGTTTTTAAAATTTAGGAACATACAGAATAATTCAGTAGAGAATGTACAGATAAGTATATGAGTTTAAACTTGGTTTTAAAAGAGCTAAGTCAAATGAGCATGTGCTAGATTGTGTTTAAGACTAGAGGAAGACATGCTATTTAGGGAAATCATTTTTTGTGGCATTTGAAATTGAGGTGAACAGCACAAAAATATCCCTGCTACATAAATTAAAAAGTGATATGTACCATTTGAACAGAGTGACTCACAATACTTTAAAACATGTGAACTCTACCCAGATTTTTAAAATCCAACCTAGAAAGATTAAACTTTCCATTAAATATGATTAAAGAAGTGATTATTTACATTTTTAGGCAGTTCAATCATTTACTTTTTAAAGAAGTCAAGTTCTCCTAAAAATATTCTTAGTGATTTATACTGCCACATAGAAAACTGTCATAGTATCAGTTACTTATGATAGGCTATTCAGAAGTGGGAAAATGTACAACATTGTTAAGATCTGATACTTTTACTCAAGGATTTTAATAATTGTTATTCATTGAAATGTGATTTATTATTGGTTTGTCATTTAATACACCAAGTGGAATTGTGGTAATAATACCAAAGGATATTATTATTCATTTTGCCAATATTGGAACTGTAGCTCTGAATTCAAATTGTCAGGTGATTTTGAACATAAGTATATCTGACTTCACAGCTGTGTTCTTTGATATTTTTGGTAACTGTTACTGTTATTTGTCAAACATTTCCAAGTGTCAGTCCTTCAAGAAAGTAATAGGATTATACTTGCCAAATATCTTATACTTTGCTGTGACTTTAGGAATAGTTTTAATCAATATGAGTGAATTGCGGAGTGTCTTTTTTAGTCTGTAGTATTTTATTTCTTTATTAAATCCTTCTAAACTACCTCTCTCTTTGCTACAATGAACTCCATGGTCCAAAATGGCAGTTACCTTGGCAGTCCGGATCCCAGAATGATGAGACATGAAGTGCAGCCCCAGGATCCAGCAATGGACATGCAGAGTTAGAAAGAATAAACCTTTCTTGTTATAAGCTACTGAGGTTTGAAGAGGGCTTATTAGTTCAATATACCAAGATTTTTGTGTTTGTAATGACATACATAAAATAGACAATGACATATTCTCAAAAAAATTATATTTAAATGTGGATTAAGGCTTGACCAAGAGTATTTACTCCTATTTTTTTTTTTTTAATAATCCATGCATGGGAGCCAAACAGATTGGAGCTTCAACATCTTCACGTGAGCTGGCAGAGTATCAAGAGCTTAGACGTCTGTGGGCTGTCTAATGGCGCCAGGCCCAAGGGCATACTAAATTTCATGTATAATCACAGTAGGAAAAATCATGGCAGAATCCAAAATACTGAACAATGCCTGTCAAACAGAAGAAATTTTAGTTGGAAAACTGAGGTTGATCAAAAGTTCCACCCAAAACAAAATGCCAATCTATTCTTAATTCTGTCATGTGTCCACCTCCCTACAGTTTATATTCTTCCTTGCTACCTATACTTAATGCTGTTACTACACGTAAAAGCACAAAGCACCACCCAACACCAACATTTTGCTACTATTATGTTTATTCCACTCAGTCTTTCACTAGTCTCCTTCCATCCCATTGTATACCATTCTTTGCTTTATGGTGATTGAAGTATGTATATGCTTAAATTTTTCCAGTGGTAGTTACCTTCACACACTCATTAGAATTAAAGTCTAACTTCCCCAAAGGAACATCACATCTTCAACAATTATTTCCTGAGAAGAAATGGGTTAGTCTCTTCCTTGCTAGCTCCCATAGCTTTTATAACACTGCACTTTCCTGGATATCCTGGATTTTATCATTGCTCTTGCTGCCCCCTAAACTATTATTCATTCTTACATAATTATTTATTTATTATGCAAAATAAAAATTAATTCACTTTTTCTTTCAGATCTGGACTTACCAAGACTGGTTTCCCAGTCAAGAAGTTTTCCCTATTTCCATGCAATTATTAGTTTAGAATTGTAAGTTGGTTTTTCAAGCCTTCAAAATTGTCCCATTCTGTTTTCCAGTTTCATAATCAATAGGGCCATGGATACATAAATACATAAAGTTCACTTTACTTTCAACTGAAATAATATTTCATTCCATTTAATTCTGAAAAAACATTGGACTTTTCATTCACAGGGGCTTTGTTCTGCTTATATTTTTGTCTCTCCAGTAACTCTTCATGGCAGTCTGTAAAAACCTCCCTATATTTCAGTCAGTTTGAGTCACCACCTCTTCCATAATGCCTTACTGTTTAAATATAATTACAGTATAGTCTGCCCCTTTGAATCATTAAAACATTTGTTAAATTATTATTCATAGTAATCACCACCTAGGAAAATAGTGAAATGTTTGTATCTCAAAACCTATAGATCATTGCAAATTTGTACCAGTTTATTATGACTTTGATATGTATAATTTAATATGTCTTTCTTACCACACATCTGTTTATGTAGTAACATTTAGTAATTGCATTGTGTTATAAATGAATGAGCTACTGGAGTCTAAACAGATTACTTTGAAAGACAGAGTGGATTAAATATGTTTACCTTAATGGCATTCAACAGTAGGTGTTCAAATAAACACTGGATTGAATTGTTTATATAATTTAAATTTTTTAAATTGGCTTGTGTGATAAGTTTGGTAAAACTGACTCATAATTTATTAGGTCCCTTGTTTATTAAATCAACTGGACAGAATTGATCCACACTAATATATGTATTTCCAGTGGACTCTCTGAATCTCTTGAAATCGATTGAGCTATGATAGATAAAAGTGGAGGAGGGGTTATAAATAGATTGCTTTGTGTTCTGAAATTATGTTTTCAAAATTCAAAGGCATAAATAATGAAGTAAATCTCAGGATCTGACTACACAATAACAAAATTAGTGACAAAAAATAAAATATATGCTCATTCATATTGATTATTTGTACTGAAATAATTATTTTTGGTTTAATTTTACTAAAATTTCATATACAGCATAAAATTTAAAAGAAACTATTTTGATATTTATATATTTATATTTATAATTTAAAATATCACATTTTCTCAATGATGAATAAAACTAAGTAACTGTATAAGCATTTAAAAGTGATTTTGTCTTAACTTCTTTTATAATTTATTTGCAACTACTTACTCCAGTTCTGAGTGTGCCGTCTGAATCCGTCGCCGTCAAGGGGCACTATGACCATGAAAATCGCTAGTGGGCGCTGTGTGGTATTTAAGTCATCTTCTCTTCCATACCTTTGAAGTGATGGCTTCAAACTTAGGACTTTAATTGATTTTAATTAAAAATTAAAAACTCAGGGAATGTAAAGATTTTTATATATTTCTGTACATGGTCAGATTGACCAAATGAAACTTTTATCCTGAACATGGAAATGAGTCTAAATTATTTTTGATAGGATTGAATGTATAATCAAAGTTATTGATCTATTAGTTCTATGTAGACACAGCCAAACACTAATTTTACCGATTAAATTTATTTAGGAGCAGTTTCTATCAAAACATCTTGATTTCCTGAGTTTTGTCCTTGAGAGCAGCTGAAACTTACTGGACTGTAAAAGCAAAATTACCTGGAGCAGAAGGTATTTTTAAACACATGTTTTCCCAAAGAAGGCAGCTGCTCACCGTATGAGGTCTTTGAGCACTGCTGTGCTCAGCAGTAACTTCCTTTACTTGAAGGTACCATGGCAAAGAAGATAACCTCAAAACATTGTTTTTCTATTATTTTTACTATGTTCTCAGTATTATCAAAGGGCTGATATTTGACAGCAAAGAAACTATAAAAACACTTGGAGGAAAGGGAAATTCCTCTTTGGGTTAAAACATTAATACTAAATCTTCATAGTCACTTTAGTATTTCTCTTAGGAGTTGCAAAGCAAGTCTATATAATATTTGTATTCTTACCACTTTCACTGCCTTTGTACATATGGATGTGTAAATACATCTATTAGTTGATTGCTCAGAGAAAATGTTAATAAATGCTAACACTTTTCTTAGATATGCAAACCTATTGCCAAGAATGATAATTATACCAGGTGAAAATTATTTATTACCATCTGAAATTTATCTATGTATCATCCAAGTGTGCTTGTTGATTTGTAGCATTTGAAACTTGTATTAATAGTATTTGTAATCAAAATGATAATCTTTTAAAGCTGAAGTCAAGAAGGTCTTGTATTAGGTTAAGTGAGAGAGCAGAAATTTTAGATAGAGAAAAGAAAACATATTCCAAATTGGGGTGTCAGACAATGTAACAGTTGACCAAAGTAAGATTGCCCTCCTCCATGGTCAAATAAAAGAATAACTAAACATTTATTTTCAACATCTCTAGCATCAAAAACATCAAGAGTATAATGCCTTCTCGCCAGAGGGATGTATGAAGGTATAATGACTAACACAATCTACCCCTAAAACCTGAGCCTCCTTCTTGGTACTTTCTTAGGAGAATGATGACTGATGCCCTGTGAGTGGCAGGTCGTTGGAGTCAATTCAAGAATATCTCAAACTTCAACTGTATCTTTCTTTTGGTATGATCTCAAACTCTAATCTTAACATCTTCTGTAGTCTCTTTGAAATGCATTTAGTTGACACAAACCATTCCTTTCGGTTGGTAGTAGTTCTCGCGCTATGTAGAAATAAACCTTTATCAAACTATTAATAATACTATATAAAAGATAAATATCAAGTACACCTTCAGTGACTAACTTTGATAGACACAATGATTTAGTTGAGATTCATTTCACTGATAAGAATTATCCTATGTGGTAGGCAGAGCACTGGTCTCCCCAAGATGCTCATGTCCTGATCCCAGAACCTGTGAACATATTACTGTAAATGGTAAGAGGAACTTTGCTTGTTGTTGTTAAGAACCTTGGAATGGGAAGATTATCCTCGATTATCCCAGTGGATCCAGTGTAATCACAAGAATCTTTAAAATGAGGAATCAGAAGGCCAAAGAGATATCACAGTGAAATCAGGGCTTGAAATGATGGCGTGGAAGATGGAGTACAAGGATACAGCCAAGAAACTCAGATACCCTCTAGGTGCTGAAACAGGCAATGGAACAGGTTTCCCTTGACTGCAAAGGAACCGTAAAGGAACATGGTGCTGTGGGCTTCTTGATGTTTAGTCCAGTAAGACACATTTCGAATTCTGACCTCCTGAACAGTTCAGATAACAAATCTGTGTTTTGAACCACAAGCTTGTGGTAATATGTTAAAGCAGCTAGAAAACTAAAATACCCTATGCAAAAAAAATCAGAAAGAAATTGCTAAACTACACCTTTCATGTAAATATTGATTTATTTATTCCAGTTTTTCTATATTTATTCCAGTAGCACTTTTTGCCCCCTGCTGAATCTTTGTGAACTCTCATGACTTTTCTTTTCATTTGTCTCAGTCATTGTGTCTTACAGTCCTTATGACCGGGAACATGAGACCTGTCCCTAACTGATCGTACCCAAGAAGTCAGAAGAAGCATCCGATTGATTTACTTTTATCTTTAAGTTTATGAATGCTACAGCAAGCTGATCTTATTGTGTAATATATAAGCATCTTGAGATTTTTCCCATAAGCGTTCCTAAAACCATTTATAACCTTACTGCAATATATAGATATACCATGTACATTTACAAATGTTATAAATATCCTATGCCATTTAAATCTAAAGCTCTGTAGTTTGTGCACTTTTTCCAAATATGAAGTGAGCAAGACATTCAATCAGTATGACATAAAAAGTGTCAATCTAAATTATAACCTCTTAAAACATACACAAATGGCCCTGTCATAAAGATCCCAGAACACTAATGACTTTCTAATCATGCTAATAAAGACCTAATTGTAATATTTTAATGTTTGGTCCTCTGTAACCAGTGCTAAATTTTTTTTTGCTTAAATAAAATAAAAACTTAAGGTTACAGGTTTCTATTTCATGTTATGTTACTTATATCCTATTTGATTTTATATTTAAATCCTTCAAAGTATTTAATTTGTTACCAATTTTTCATTCCATTTTAATTTCAAGTATGATGTCTTTTCCAATATCTAATAACTATTGGGTAAATACCAAATAATGTATTAACTTTAATAACTATTTTTTAACAATTTATATTTTAATAAAATAAAGTAAAATGCCATTTTTCAAAACTATTATTCTACTTTAGAGCTTATGTAAAGCAGGTAAATTAAATACACAAATAAGCAATTATTAACAAGTGATCTGAATGACTCATGATTATAAATCAATCGAGTTAATTGTATCAGTGTCCTATAGCTGTGGAATTAGTTGTCAAATTACCACAAAGTTATTGGCTTTAAAAACAAATTTTTTATATTGCAGTTTTATCAGTTAGAAGTCCAAAATGGGTCTCACTGGTCTAAAATTGAGACATCTTTCTGGAGGTTCTAGAGGAGAATGTTCCCATTTCTTTTCCAGCTTCTAGAGGTTATCCACATTCCTTGGCTTGGGGCCTCCTTGTTCTATCTGCAAAGTGAGCAACAGCTCATCTCTTTGACCATTCTTCACCACTCACACTTCCTTCTGACTTTAGGCAGGAAAATTTCAACTTTAAGAACCCATACAATTAGGTTAGGCTCTGCTTGATTATTCAGTATAAACTCACCATCTCAAGGTCCTTATCTTAATTATCACATTTTCACAGGTTCTAGGGATTAGGTTATGGATATTTTGGGGAGTCTCTATTTTGCCTGCTGCAGCAATGTTCTACACCATTTTTTAATTAGTGATGAGAAATTTGAGAAGTAAAAGAAATAGATTTCACTGCAAACAAAATGAATGGCTTTGATTGGCAGAATATTAGCTATTCTTACAGAGATAATTGCAAATTACTGCATTTTTTAAAAACCCAAACCAACTACCAAAGTAGAAGAAAACAGAGATTCAAAAGAAAGAATATAGAGCAAGGAATTTGGACTTTTAGCTAAATTTATAAACAATATGTATCAGTTCAATCACATAGTATATCTGTTCAAAAAGCTGACACACCATCTTAAGCAGCCTTTATACAATTTTCAGAACATGGAGTGTAGTAGTTTAACATATTTCTGAGCTGGCCAGATGGGAACAGAAGACATTGATAAATAAGAAGAGAGTGATTAGAATTAAAAGTAGGATATATTTATGCTGGATGTGGAACAGTTAAAACAACTAGAGGTAGTAAACCAGGATTGACAAAAATATTGTGGCTATTATTATATATTAGGAATACTATGAAAGAGATTAGTATTTAATGAGACACTTTTCTCTTGTCACTTAAATTTCCTCATCTGATTGTTGCAATCTCACTCTATTTTTATATCTGTAAAAAAACTTTAAATATTTTTTAAATAAAGTGGGAACATATCTAAATTAAACTCTCAGGCATAAACTAATAATAAATTTCTATGAAATACTTATCTGGACAATATTATTTCATGAGGAACTAATACCTAACAAAGAGCTGAATTATATATCTCTAAAACCCATTATAATTCTAATTTATAATAAATATAGATACAAAGCCAATGATTATGTCGAAACATTTTTCCTATATCAAAATTGTTTATCTCAGTAGTTTTCAGCTCATCATAATTACTAGAGTTGACAGATTAATAAAAAAGTAATAATACCCAATAATATTTTAATTTCACATAAAGTATGCCCTATGCAATATTTCATCTAAAATTAAAATTAAACTATACATCCTGTATTAAATTGGCAACTCTAATTAATTACCAAAATACAAACACACAAAAAAACAATTGTGTGTTGTAGAAAAGACTATTCTAAAACTTCAAGGTTTGATTTAATGTGAAATAAAAACTTGTGAATTGAGAAAACTTGATTATTGTTGTTTTGTTAATCTCTTCTTTCTTTTTTGAAGTATATTTTAAATTTGATTTTCACTTTTGAACTTCATTATATATTTGCAGATAGGTTTTGATGTATTGCTTTTATTATTATTATTAATTATTTAACAAAAGGAAATTGAAGAGCTCTGAAAGATACAACAAGAATTTGGTCTCTTGGCAAAGTCTGAGCTGATGAAAACAAACTAACCTGAAAGAAAAAAACCTCTATCAGAGAACCAAAGCTATGATATTCATTAGTAAATGCACGGTGGTGACCATCCAAGTTTCCCGCTCTTGAAATCTAATATAATTCTCATCTTAATCATTTTCCAAGATATTGGGATTTACCTGACATTTCAGAATATTAATAAAGTTGTTTCATTCATATCTGAATTCAAGGAGGGAAGAATCATGGCTTAACACAGAACACCAGTTTAGAATTTAAAGGTATAGCACATGATCTTACTGTGTTAAATAAACAGCAAAAGCAAAAGAACAAAAACTGATGAGTACAGATTTATTAACTCATTTTTGACACATCATTTCTATTATGGTATGCAGGTAAATCTGCAAAGTGTTAAATTACATTGGAAATGCCATTTGAAACAACATAAATGGATCTTGAGGACATTATGCTGATAGAAATAAGTCAGACAGAGAAAGACAAATACTCTTATGTCTCACTCCTGTGTAGAATCTAGAAAAGCCAAACACCAAGAATTAGTATAATGGTGGTTTTCAGGGACCAAGAGATGAAGGAACTGGGAAGATACTGGTCAAAGGGTACAAATGTCCAGCTATAAAAATCTATAAATTCTGTTTGTCTAATTTATGGCACGGTGACTGTAATTAAGACTATATTAAATGCTTGAAAGTTGTTAAAGAGTAGTATCGGGTTTTTTCCACCTCTCTCTCCCGCCGGTCCTGCTCTCGGTCAGGACTACAGCTCTTTGTGTTACAAGCTCTTTCTGCGACCCTCCGAACCAGCAGAGGGGAGGAAGGCAGGGAGAGAGGCTCGCCCCGATAGGCAGAGCAAGGGAGGTAAGCGCCCGCTGTCCGCCCGTTCCCGCAGCCTCCGGAGCTCGGCGGCGCCGCCGCTTGCAGCCGCTCCAGCCTCTGCTGCCGCCGCCGCTGGCCACTGGCCGCTGGCCACTCGCCGCTGGCCACCCCTTTCCCCGGAGACAATCAGACGTGACAGGAAGTTCACTCGAAGGGAGAACTCGTTTATTGGGGCTCAGGGCATGGGATATATAGGGTGAAGCCTCCCCCCATCGGTCACCTATGCTAATAAGGTGACTTTACTTTTCCGAATCAGGCACAGAGCTGCGCGCCTGCGCAGCTGTCTCTGATGTAAGAAGCGGACCGGAGTGGGTGCAGCTAAACCTCAGGGGGCTTTTGGCGGCCACCCCTGCAGCGCGGCTGAGTTCTCAGTGGCCATCTTTGTGGCATGGCTGAGATTCAAAGGCAGTTCCCAGCGGCCACCCTCGTGGCGAGGCTGAGATGCAAAGGCAGTTCCCCACAGAGTAGATCTTAAAAATTATCACCACAAAAATGTTAATTATGTGAGAAGATGGAAGTGTTAACTAATCTTATTGTGGTAATTATCTTGCAATATATACATGTAATAAATCATTATGCTATGTTGTGTACCTTAAAACTTGCATATATTATGTCAATAATATCTCAAAAAGCTTGAATACCTTTTAAATAAATAAATAACACTGGGAAGTTTTTCTGGTGATGTGAAAGAAATAGCTAATACCTTGGACATATGGGAAAAACACATACATTTCAGAAATGGTAGACATAAAGTTGGTACACATACGTGTGTGATTAATAGCGAGAGACCTAGCATAAGGAGAATCTAGAAGTGTGCTGGCATGCAGACAGACTCTGAAAACTAGTTTTTAAATCTTTTGATAATAGAGCAAATGGAGAAGTATTATGAATGAAGCAGCATATCGGACAAAAATTAATGCTAAAATACTGTTTTCCCTTCATTTTAATTTAAATATAGAAACAAATACCTACTCTGGTTTGCCTTATTTGTTCATGCTTATCTGGTTCAGATTCCCCATGTTTCCATAGTTTCCTTCATGTACCTGTATTATAAACCCCTAAAGAATGGATTTTAATTTTAGGCTACTTGCCTTTTTGTGGCTTTTATGTTATTACTATCTTATGATTCTAGATAAAGTCCCCTTTTTACTATTCTTAAAATAAGCCTAATAGATAACAGATAATAAGTATTATTCAACTTCTAAAGTCTCTAAACAGATGGGTTTTAATAATTAGGTTAAAATAAAATACTCTTACTAAAACTAACAGCTTAGAAAAGATAAACATTAAAACAACCAAAAATGGAACATGACAAATTTTAATTAACAACTTGAAATTTAAAAAATCTATTATATGTTAATGAATACATGCTCCATGCAGCAATTGTTCATTTTAAACAACTGTTAATTTAAAAAATAATTTTAATACAATAACATATACCTAACAAGAACAAAAGTGACACTGAGAATAAATCAACTAGCAAGGATTTAGAGGCTATTTTAGAAATTTGTGAGGACCCATCTAACCATTTGCATTAAAAGTATCTGTGATTTAGTTCCAAATTTGTGACCTATGGCAAGTCTCTAGGTTCATTTGTAATAATAGTACCTAACAACATTAAGATCAATACATATGCCAGACATTATTTTTATAACTCCAGGGGAAAATCCTGGGGCAAAATACCTTTGAAAGTGAAATCAGTCAAATGGAGAAATAAAGTGGGAGAAACCCATTTATTTCTTACAAGCAGTCCAAGATGGACTACTTCTCTCCACTCCTCGGAAACACCTATTGATATGGAGATGCACTAACAAGGCAAGGTAATCTGGAAATACTGCAGTTTTACCCACAATTCTGTATGTTCTATACATGTTATCTTATTTAATACATGACAATACTATAAATGCATGCTATAATTATCTATTTTAGAGATGAGAAAACTAAAGTTAAATAACTTTTTAGTGTTATATACTGAATAAAATGGTGAAGCCCCATTTCAAACCCAGGTTTTCTGATTCACTGGACCAACTAATATCTGATATCCATTAATTTTTGTAAGATTCTGTTCTTTATGAATTTATATTATTATAACACTGAGTTTTGAAAAACACACTTAATAATACTCTAGGCATTATTATACCTATTTAGAGATTACAGCAATCATGTAGCATCATATCAGGGAGGTCAAATAGGCACCTTCCTGGCCGTTCAATAGTTTTAAATAAATATTTTCATCAACTATATTACAACTTTTGTGAAAATAAATCTAATTGTTGGCACTGATGTACATAGACTGAAGCAATTCCTAGAAATGTGGTTTCCCCATGCTTTTACCCATTCAATGACAGTTTAATAAAACGAATAATAAATTTCTTAAAATGAACAGTGGATTTTTATCATTTACATATAAAACATAAACAGTTGCTTAACAGAGAGGGATAGAGACTAAGTGAGGAAAAAGAACTCAAGGCAAGCAGGGGAATGAGTCAACAAGAAAGAGCATTAACAGTTATAATGTGGTAATTCTACCTACTGGTCAACCTACTGGGTACGTGCCATGAAGGAACATTGACATGTCAGCCAACACCCTCAGTTCACTTCTTATAGTGAAAGAATCTAGCCTCGTGGAGTGCAAATTTCATTTTTAAAGTTAATGTGTATATCTCTGTTATACAAGGTGGTTCTAATTACTTTATCTAGAGTTTAAATGAAAAAAAATTTTAAATGGGAGAGAAAAAATTGATCAAAATTTTTTGAGAAACCACATGTCTGATTAAAAGCACTATCTTAAATATGGTCGTTACATGTTGAAGGAAAAGATGAAATTGAATTTAAAAGGACTTACAATTTTGCCTGGAAGGCTGCATCTAAATTGGATATCTAACTAGTTTCTCTTTTTACAAACTGCTTTCAGAAAGATGGCAAAATTACCCCTTTGCTTACTATCCTCCGTAGAAGTCAATTACCACATATATTATTTTTATGCATGGGCAAACTGACTTTCCCAAGCTCAATATACAGACCAAAACTATACTAAGATAAATGGCCCAAAATAATGAACAATTATGTGGAGATGGGATAAATTTTAAACTTCTGGAAATGAAATCATGAGTAATAAAACCTAAACTCATCTACTCTGCATAAAATTAGAGTCTCATCTATGTTAAGAAATATGTAGGATTTCAGGTCATTCCTTCCTTCAAACTCAGCTGCCACATTTGAAAAACAAAACAGAAAACACAAGACTCTTGGATCAGAGACGAAGGTCTTCACGGCTCATAGGTCAGTGGGAAGCATGAGCTTTGTGTTCACATTAGTTCCTTTTGCCAGCCCTCTCCCAGTCCCACATGGTTTTGGGGGAATGGCCCTACATGGACGTGTCACAACTGAAGAAGCCTGGATGTTAGAACCTCCAACTGTATGTGAGGGTTGATTTAAAAAAAATGGCTAACAATTCCCCAAAAAGGGATATTACCTGAATTTTTCAGGGAACAGTTCTGAACTCTGACCTCAAGAGGGAGACACTATCTCTAACTTCATGGGCTGTTGTCTTAAGATCTTTGGATAGTCCAGAACAAAATCTGATATAAAATGTTCAGAAATGCAAGACTCATGGAGAATTAATTCCCAACAATGTGATCACATCAAAGTAGTTTGGGGAGAAAATTTTCTTAACAATAAAGTCATTGATTACATACTAAATAACATAGTGAAGTCATCATATTCTGTGTATCACTGTGTGTCAGGGTCGATAAAACCAACATAGTGGTGATTTAAGGAATTATAACTAATTTTTATGGTACATTATTTTCACACTGAATTTTGATGTAAAATATCTGTCTCCCTTGCCTTCTCATTTAATTTTCAAAACTGCCTAGAACTATGAATTGCTGTCATTTTGCTGCTTTGTTACATGTAAGACAAAGGAGGTTCATATAGAGGTTAAGTAAATTTGCCAGATTTAACAGAGCTAAGAGCTTTTTGTTAAAAGTACAATGCAGTTCTATGAAAATAATTACCAAAATATGACAGTTTCTCACTGTAACTCTGGGGGCAGAAATCCTGGGGCAAAACACCTTTGAAACTGAAATCTGTCAAAGGGACAAATAAAGTGGGAGAAACCCATTTATTTCTTACAAGCATTCTATTTCTGCTCTCCCCTGTCTCTCGCAACCAGGCTACAAAAGAAGAGGTCCCACCCAACCTCATCAGTCCAGATATGCCCTCTCTGGCCATTCGTAAACCTATTGATATGGAGATGGATACTTCTCTCCACCCCTTGGAAACACCAATTGGTATGGAGATGTACTAAGGCCAGGTGAGAGATTCTGGAAATATTGCAATTTTACCCACACTCACTTTACCACAAATGTGAAGAATTGAACAATAAGTAATATTGATATTTTCCCAATATATTTGTTTTTCTTCTGAATTTTTCTCTTCAGATGAGAGCAAGTTGGATAATTTAATTTCCTTTGAGGAGAACTCACAAAGAGCACCCTTCTAAAGAATTTCATTTCCATCATTTACTATCACTGTAATCATAGTAAAGATTTAGTTTTCCTGAGCCTCCTGTGCTATATTGGTAAAATAAGGATGATATTATTTACTAAAGAACTTTGTTCTACAGAATAATTTAGATCGTCTATGTAAATGTAACAGCATACAATAGCTATTCATTAAATTAGAGTGATAATTTTTGTCTTCTGGATTAATTATTTAATATTCACTTTTTCCCTTTCTTAAAGCTGCTAAATATAAGAAGGTTGAGTTGTTTTAATAAATTAGAAGATAGAATATTTTTTCCAGATAGAATAAAGAAATGGTCCATTAATTTTTTGCATCATAAATCACTTTTAAAAATAAATAATTCACAAGAGTTTTTAGTTATTAACACGTTGGTTTGTGTTCTAGTTCAAACACATAACTTTAGTTGAGCAAAATATTACAATATGTTGTTTGGGTATTTTGTATGACATACTAACTCGTCTATACGAAATTACAATTTTACAGTCACCTTACAACTGCTTGCAAAAACTTAAGATGATGTGAAATTTTCTAGAAACACATTTCCAAGTGTGTCTTAAAAACATTCTCACTCTATTCTCTGTATGAAACTAGTTTTCCAGTATTTATGTATTTTTCTCTGAATTTATGTTTTGTGTTTAATGCTTTTACATATATTTTCCATGTTTTGAGTGGAAATTTAAATTATTTTTTTTTAATTTTTTAAATTAGAAGTTTATTTAAATTAGAAGTGCACTTTAATACATATATTGTGAATAAAGGTGAATATTTTTTTAATTAGATTATTGAAATAGAACTTTAACATTTATAAATTAACATGATGTGTTGCTATTGATTACATATGAAAAAATAGATTCTATATGTCACTATGATTAGAAATAATCAGATACACACAGTACCTTTTTTCCCAAAAAAGTCTTAGAAGTATTTTTATACCATGGATAGACCAAATACAGCATAAAAGCCAAATCTTGCTCCCAACATTTATTTTGTGAATAAATTTTAATTGGAACACAGCCAAACTCACTCATTTACATATTTTCAATATGTGCTTTCTCATTACAATGGCAAAGTGAAGTAGATATGACAGGGACCATGTATCCTTGAAAGCCAAAAATATTTATTTGCTGGTATTTACCAAAAATATTTAGTGACCCCTATATAACAAAATTGTGTATATATTATTTGAAAAACACAAAAGTAATTTACTTTTACATTACTTTAGTTAAGTACGCAAAAATTATTGAAACATATAGTCTAACATATGAAAGATGCTCATCTGCTCTCAGTAATTTAACTACCATTACTCTCCCCTCCTCAGAGTAACTCCTTAGTATTAGAGTTCATCCAACTAGATTATTTAATTTTTCATTACCCAGTGTATTTTTACATTAAACACCTGTGATTCCATAGAAAAAAATTATACACATAACAAATTGAAAACCCCCACTTTGAGTACCATTTAATCTATAGTCAAACATTCAACCTTTCCTTTCCTGTCTCTAGAGTTAACCACCACTATCAGTTTGAAATGAGTTTCTCAAGACAATTCTGAATGTATTTATGTAATATTTTTACCTATGGAAATATGTAGTTGTGCTGTGCATGTGTACGTGTATGTGTTTGAGTCAATTTTATTCTATTGCATACTTTTCTGCAACTGCCATTTTTCACTTAACTTGTTTTAGGCATTTGTTGATATCAGTGTTTATGTATTTAACAGTTTCTTAAGGTTTTCATAAATTGCCTATACCACAATATTTGAAATTCATTTACTTTAAAACATTTATGTTTATTTTAGTTTCTTGTAAGCTACATAAAGCTTATTTCTTGCTTTTAAGTACTTATTCATTTTTTTAAATTTCATTTCCTTTAATGATTGTGAAGTTGGACATCCTTTCTTTATTGACAAGTATTTCACTACTATAAACTGCATATTTACATATTCTGATATCTTTTCCCCATTTCACTGATTTGTTTATCCCTTTTCTTCCTTAAAGAAAAATAAAGGAAACAAATCCAGATGTACAATAATAGTTATACTGTCAACAAATGAATCAATAATATTAAACATGCAAAATAGGAAAAATATTACCCAAATCAAGAGAAAAATAAGTCAAAAGCAATATACCTGGCAATTAAAAAGATAATGGAACTAGTATTCAATGACTTTAAAACAATTATTATAAATATGCTAAAACTTATAAAGAAACAATGAACATTTGGAAAGAAATAAAAGATATGTAAAAGGATACTTTACATAGTACGAAACTACTTTTGTATATAAATAGAATTAAAGATAAAATAATATAAAATCTAAAATAAAATATTCACTAGTTTTGATTAACTACAGGTTAGGCACTGAAGGACAAATAAAGTGAATTGAGGACATATCAATGAAACTAAAATTAAACATATAGTCCTGAAATTTCAACAGAGCTTCAGTGAGCTGTAGTAAATTATCAACTGATTTAGAATAGTAAAATATTTAAGAAAGTAAAAGCTGAATATATTCAAAATTTGCTTAAGAGTATAAATACTGCAGTCAAGGAGGCACTGGAGAAAGAAAAAGGAAATAGGCTCATACACAGCTAACATAATAGTTTCAGGTGAAAATGAAGTATGTTCCTTTCCGGGGTAGGAATAAGGCAAAAATATCCCTCTAAATATTTCTATTCAGCATTTTACTGATCATCTTCAAGCAACTGAATAAAGCAATAAAAACTAAGGACATATGGATTAGAAAAGAAGAAGTAATGCTCTCTTTGTCTTGCCACGTTAGGTATAAAGAAAATTTTAAAACAGGGATCTGTGAACTTTTCTTAAAGAACCATTTATTAAATATTTTAGAACTTGCAGGCTATAGTCTCTTTCACAAATGTTCAACTCTAAAAATATAGTTTGAATGCAGATTTGACAATACATACACAGATGTCTCTGTCTATATTCCAATAAAATTTTGCTTATTAAAATAGTCCAGTTGTGGCAGGAAAAATGAAGGAATAGGAAACTCTAAGGGCCATCTATCTCCAGACACCAAAAAGAAAAAAAAAAGAAAGAGAGACAGAAACTGGCAGAATCAACCTTACTGAAACTCTGAAAGATATTCTAAGGTTTATAGCAGTCAAACAAATGTTTAGCCAGGATAAAGGCCGTTGAAACAGGGTAGGGGTTATTTCTGGCATATTAACTAATGCTTGGTGGTTGTCTTGAATATGGCAACCCATGTTCCTGGTTTGGATAGCTAGTTCTTGAGAGAGCAAAGCAGACTTTGTTACCAGAGAATTGTGTCTATATATTTTTAACTGACTAGGGTTACTTCCCAAAGGACTGCTGTTGGGCCCCCCTTTGTTTTGCCTAGTGGAGAACTCTATCATTAAGGGATGCTCTGCAGTCCTCAAAAACAATGATAGCCAGATGAAAAAGATGCTCCTGGCTGGGAAAAAAATAGAGGGAAAACAATAAACACCAAAATCTTGGGAGAAAAAGACAGGGAGAGAGAATTTTGAGGGAATAAGGATTTTTTAAAAAAGCTGCTATGTATATGGACAGATAAATGCTCAGGTCAATAAACATGTTCACAAAAGACCTGAAAAGACACTATGCTTTCAACTGTGGGTGGTATTTAGACTCAGAACAAAAAGAAAGTATAAAATAGGGAGAGAGATTAAAGGCCTAAACAGTGAAGAAGTGCCCTAACACAGAGCCTATCAGCAAAGATTTGCTTGTTTCTCCTCTTTTCTTTTCCCTTCTTTCCCTTCCCCCTTCTTTGCCTGTCTTTTCCTTTTCTTCTCCCTCTCCCTCTCCCTCACCCCCTCCTTTTCTTTATCTATTAGTTTCTTATTTCCCTTGCTTTTGTTTTTTTACATGATAATATTCAAAATACACAATTTTTTAATAAAAGCTTACAGATAATACAAAGAAACAAAGAAGAATGGTCAATTTATAGGAAAATACAGAAACAATAGAAATTATCCATGAAGAAGTATAGATGTTAGACTTCCTAGATGAAGACTTTGAATCAACTTTCTTAAGTATGCTCAAATAGCTAAATGAAACCATTGACAAAAAGCTAGAGGAAATGAGGGAAACAATGTGTTAAGAAGTACAGAATATCAACAAAGAGGTAAGACAGTATGGAAAGGAAAGAGATTCTGGAGGTGAAAATAGCAGAGCTGGAATGAAAATTTTGTTAGAGTGGTTCAACAGTAGATATGAGGAGCCAGAAGACAAATCAACAAATTTGAGTGTAAGGAAATTTAGTCTGAGGAGAAGAAACAAGATAATAATGTGAAATAAGTAGAGCCTAACAATTCTATGGGACATCAATCATACCAGCATGCATTATGGGAAATCCAAAAGGAAAGAATATATAGATATAGATATAGATATAGATAGATAGATGATATAGATATAGATATAGATGATTAGATATAGATATAGATATAGATATAGATATAGATAAAGGCAGAGAGAATATTGAAGAAATAATGGCTGAAAATTTCCCAAATTCCTTGAAATATATAAACCTACAAATCTAAGAAGCTCAATGAACTCCAAGTGGGATAAATAAAGAGATCCATACCAGGACATATTATAATAAAACTGTAGAAAACTGAAAAAAAAGTAAAATCTTGAAAGCAGTAAGAGATAAGTAATACCACATTCAGCAGCTACTCAGTAAGATTGACAGCTGATTTGTCAACAAGAACATGGAGAGAGAATGGCAGTGAGAAAGCATGTTTAAAATGCTACAATAGAAATACTGCCAGACAAGAATTCTGTATCTGGAAAAACTGTCCTTCAAGAATGATGTGGAAATTAACACCTTCTTAGATAAACAAAAGCTGAAGGAGATTATTTGTATTTTGTAAGATTGCTAGTATTCCCACTTTCATTTATGATTTTAATTTCTTTGCATCTTATTTCTCTTTTTCCTGGCCAGTCTTTGTAAAGGTTTGTTAATTTTGTTCTTTTCAAAGACCCAACTTTAGTTTTAATGTTTTCCTGTATTGTTTTTGTATTTTGTTTCATTTATCTCAATTGCAATCTTATGATTTCCTATATTTTGCTTATTTTGGTTTATTGCACTTGGTAAAATTAACTACACAGGTAAGTATAAAAGCCAATGTTATTGTATATTTTGCTTAGAAACACCTTCTTTTACTGGTCTGATTTAAAAGACAGATGCATATAACAATAATTATGTCCATCTTAATACACATACAATGTAAAAAGTTGTAATCCTAAGAATATAAAATTAAAAGGAACAGTAAGTATGTAAAAGTGGAAGGATCATGATACATAAGAGCAGTTTTGCATACTAGAAGCTAAGTTAATGTTAATTCAATAAAATTGTTGTAAGTTTAAGTTATAAATTTTAATCCCCAAGAAAACTATTAAGAAAATATGTTTTAATTATACAGAAAATGAAATGATAAAGGAATCAAAAGAATATGCTAAAAAACAAGCAAAAAATGAAATAATAGAGGAATTGAAAACCAAAGAAAGATATAATATACAGAAAACAAACAGCAAAATGGGAGAATTCTTTCTAGTAACTCTTTTAAAACTCAACAGATTAAACTCCAGTAGAGACTGACACATATAGAAAGAATAAAAAGCATGATACAACTACAGACTTTCAACAAATGACTCACTGTAGACCAAAAATTATAAATAAGTTGAATATGAAAAGAAAAAACATATTCCAAGAATAACCAAAAATGAGCTGTAGTTGTTATACTAAAATCAGACAAAACTAACTGTAACTTACAAACTGTTAAAAGAGGAAAATAAAGTTATTATATAATTGATAAATGGAAAAGCCATAAAAATATAACATTTATAACTAGATATGTATCAAACAATAGATCCCCAACATGTATGAAACAAGCAATGATGTTATTGAAAGGAAAAATAATGAGTTCTAGTTAGTGACTTCAGTACTTTATCTTCCCTAATGGATAGACCATCTAAAAGATCAATAAGGGAAGAGGACTTGAAAAACACTATACATCAAATAGACCTAAGTGATACACAGAGAGAGCAGTCCATACCATACCAGCAGATCAAGTGCACATAAAACATTCTCCTAGATAGACAGTAGATTAAGCCACAAGTCTCAATAAAGTTTAAGATATTGAAGTCAAACAAAGTATCTTTTCTGACCACATGGAATGCTGGAAATCAATAATAAATGGAAAAAGGAAATTCACAAATATGGGGAATTAAGCACACCATTAACCAGTGTGGGATTAATGGTCTTAATACATAAATCAAGTAATATAGAAATCAAATGTACAAATACACATGACTTGATTGTTTTTCCCACAACTCTTGATGTGTGATCAAAAACAGAATGATGATTTCCAAAACAGTTCCCACGACTCAAGGCTGCCCTCACATAGAAACGTACCAACGTAAAGATTGCTCTGTGTTCTTTTTCTCTCCCTGGGAAAGAATAATTTAGCCTTTTAGCCTTGAGGTCTTGGAAAGAATAATTTACCCTTGAAGGCTGAGATATAACAATAAACGCGAGGACTGCTGGGCAGGCAGCTATTGGCAAGAGATCTCTTTGTGTGTATGTGTGTGTGTGTGTGTGTGTTGTCTTGTCCTTTGTGTTAATCCTGCGGCCATAACAATTGGCCCCGAAAAACCAGTGTGTCAAAAAATTACAAGGAAAATTAGAAAATAATTTGAGGTGAATGAATATGAAAAAATAACATACCCAAATTTATAGGATGAAGCAAAAGCAATGATCAAAGGGTGATTTATAGGTACAAATGACAAATTTAAAGAGAATAAATAGCTCAGTTAAATAATCTAGCTTTATACCTTCAGGAATTAAAAAAAAGACAAGTGCAATAAACCAAAATAAGCAGAATTTAGGAAATCATAAGATTGCAACAGAGATAAATGAAACAGAATACAAAAAAAAATACAGGAAATCATTAAAACTAAAAGTTGGGTCTTTGAAAAGAATAAAATTAACAACCTTTACCAAAACTGACCAAGAAAAAGAGAAATAAGATGCAAATAAATGAAAGTCATAAATGAAAATGGGAATACTAGCAATCTTACAAAACCAATAAATAAACAAACAAATAAATAAATAAATAAAAGGACTTAAGGAAAAATACTGTGACCTATTAACAATTTTATAGTGTATTAGTTTACCAAGGCCTTTGTCACAAGGTACCAAAAGCTGGTAGCTGAGAACAAAAATATTTACTGTCTCACAGTTCTGGAGACTAGAAGTCCAAAATTAAGGCGTCAGCAGTGCTATGCTCTCTCTGAAACCTAAAGGATAATTTTCCTTTGCTTCTTCCTGGATTCTGATGATTGCTTATCATTTTTGGCATTTTTAAGTTGTAGATGCATGAATAATCCATCATATTCACGTGGCATTCTCTCTGTCTCTTCATATAGTCCTCCCTCTGTACATATCTGTGTCTGTGTCCAAATTTCCTAATTTTTGAAATAATGCACTAGTCATACTATATTAGGACTCACCCTAATGGCTTCATCTTCATCTGCAAAGAACATGTTTCCCATAGGTCTCTTTCTGAGGCATGGAGGATTAGGACTTCAACATATGCTTTTGAAGGGATACAAATCAACTCATCACAGTCCACTCTGTCCTTTCCAGGTGCAAAATGCATTCATCCCATCCCCACATCCCCCAAATCATTCCTGCATCAAATCTAAGTCCAAATTCTCATATGAATATCGTCAACTCAAAGTTGAAAAATCTCTTCATCCAAATCAGTTCTATCCAAAATGGCCTATGAATTCACCTTCAGGCAAGATCCTTCTCCATTTCATTTGTGAACCTTAAAACCAGATAACAAGTCACCTGCCTCCAAAATACAATGGGAGGCCTGGCACAGGATATACATTCTCACTCGAAAAGGGAGAGCTAGGAAGGGAAAAAAGGATCAAATTTCTCAAGAAAGTTTAAAACCAAACAGGAAAAATTCCATTAGGATTCAAAGCTTGAAAATAATCTATTTTGGTGCAGTGTTCTGTTTTCTCAGCCAACTGGGGTTAGAGGGCCTGCATCCTGGGCCTGGATTGATGACCTTACCACCCAGTCCCGAGCAGCAGCCTCACCCCTCAGCCCTGGATAAGGGCGATCCAGCATTGGGAAGTAAGGAGACAGCAGCACTGCCTCCTGGACCTGCGGCCTTTGAATCCATGCTGGTAACAGCAGCCATACCGGCTACTAGGCTACCTTTTAGGTCATATTTCCCTTTCCTTAAAGAATAACAAGTGTTCTCATCTGTAAATCATAGGCCCATCCCTTGCCTTTGAATCCCTGAAGTCCAATAGCCTTACTTCCTTCATCTTGTCTCTGCCTCCTTCAGGCCAAGCTGACAGCATTCTTGACGCAATGATTGATTGGATCCATAAGTCACTCAAATAATCTTTTCTTTTTTATAATTTATTTTGGTATCATTACTCTACACTTACATGTGCAATATTATGGTTATTAAACTACCCCTTCATCAGGTCCCCCCCACCGACCCCATTACAGTCACTGTCCATCAGTGTAGTGGGATGCTATAGAATCACTACTTGTCTTCTCTGAGTTGTACAGCCCTCCCCGTGCCCCCCCTACCTTACATCTGCTAATCGTAATGCCCCTTTTACCCTCTTATCCCTCCTTGCCACCCATCTTCCCCAGTCCCTTTCCCTTTGGTAACTATTAGTCCATTCTTGGGTTCTGTGAGTCTGCTGCTGTTTAGTTCCTTCGTTTTTTTCTTTGTTCTTATACTCCACATATGAGTGAGATCATTTGATACTTGTCTTTCTCCGCCTGGCTTATTTCAATGAGCATAATACCCTCTAGCTCCATCCATGTTGTTGCAAATGGTAGGATTTGTTTTCTTCTTATGGCTGAATAACATTCCATTGTGTATATGTACCACTCTTCTTTATTCATTCATCTACTGATGGACACTTAGTTTGCACCCATTTCTCGGTTATTGTAAACAGTGCTGCAATAAACATAGGGGTCCACCTGTCGTTTTCAAACTGGACTGCTGCATTCTTAGGGTAAATTCCTAGGAGTGGGATTCCTGGGTCAAATGGTATTTCAATTTTGAGTTTTTTGAGGAACCTCCATACTGCTTTCCACAATGGTTGAACTAGCTTGCATTCCCATCAGCAGTGTAGGAGGGCTCCCTTTTCTCAACATACTCGCCATTTGTTGTTGTTTGTGTTTTGGATGTTGGTCATCCTTACTGGTGTGAGGTGATATCTCATTGTGGTTTTAATTTGCATTTCTCTGATGATTAGCGATGTGGAACATCTTTTCATGTGCCTGTTGGACATCTGAAATTCTTCTTTGGACAAGTGTCTATTCATGTCCTCCGCCCTTTTCTTAATTTGATTATTTGCTTATTGTTTGTTGAGGTGCGTGAGTTCTTTATATATTTTGGATGTCAACTCATTATCAGATACGTCATTTATGAATATATTCTCCCATACCGTAGGATGTCTTTTTGTTTTACTGATGGTGTCCTTTGCTGTACAGAAGCTTTTCAGCTTGACATAGTCCCACTTGTTCATTTTTGCTTTTGTTTCCCTTGCCTGGGGAGATATGTTCATGAAGAAGTCAGTCATGTTTATGTCCAGGAGATTTTTGCCTATGTTTTTTCTAAGAGTTTTATTGTTTCATGAGTTACATTCAGGTCTTTGATCCATTTTGAGTTGCTTTTGTGTATGGGGTTAGACAGTAGTCCAGTTTCATTCTCTTACATGTAGCTGTCCAGTTTTGCCAACACCAACTGCTGAAGAGGCTGTCATTTCCCCATGGTATATCCAAGGCTCCTTTATCATATATTAACTGACTGTATATGTTTGGGTTAATGTTTGAATTTTCTATTCTGTTGCACTGGTCTGTGGGTCTGTTTTTGTGCCAATACCAAATTGTCTTGATTACTGTAGCTTTGTACTAGAGCTTGAAGTCAGGGAGCGTAATTACCCATTTTATTCCTCCATCTCAGGATTTCTTTGGCTATTCAGGGTCTTTTGTGGTTCCATATGAATTTTAGAATTATTTGTTCCAGTTCATTGAAGAAAGCTGTTGGTGTTTTGATAGGGATTGCGTTGAATCTGTAGATTGCTTTAGGTAGTATAGCCATTTTGACAATATTTATTCTTCCTAGCCAAGAGCATGGGATGCATTTCCATTTGTTAGTGTCCTCTTTCATTTCTCTTAGGAGTGTCTTATAGTTTTCAGAGAATACGTCTTTCTGTTCCTTCGTTACATTTATTCCTAGGTATTTTATTCTTTTTGATGCAATTGTGAATGGAATTGTTTTTCTGATTTCTCTTTCTGTTAGTTCATCATTAGTGTATGGGAAAGCAACAGATTTCTGTGTGTTAATTTTGTATCCTGCAATTTTGCTGAATTCAGATATTAGTTCTAGTAATTTTGGGGTGGAGTCTTTAGGGTATTTTTATGTACAATATCATGTCATCTGCAAATAGTGACTATTTGACTTCTTCTTTACCAATCTTGATGCCTTCTATGTCTTTTTTTTGTCTGATTGCTGTGCCTTGGACCTCCAGTATTATGTTGAATAACTGGAGAGAGTGGGCATCCTTGTCTGGTTCCCGATCTTAGATGAAAAGCTTTCAGCTTCTCACTGTTAAGTATGATGTTAGCTGTTGGTTTGTCATATATGGCTTTTATGAAGTTGAGGTACTTGCCCTCTATACCCATTTTGTTGAGAGTTTTAATCATGAATGGATGCTGAATTTTGTCAAGTGCTTTTTCAGCATCTATGGAGATGATCATGTGGTTTTTGTTCTTCTTGTTGATGTGGTGGATGATGTTGATGGATTTTTGAATGTTGTACCATCCTTGCATCACTAGAATAAATCCCACTTGATCATGGTGTATGATCCTCTTGATGTATTTTTTAATTCAGCTTGCTAATATTTTGTTGAGTATTTTTGCGTCTAAGTTCATCAGGGATATTGGTCTGTAATTATATTTTTTGGTGAGGTCTTTGCCAGGTTTTGGTATTAAAGTGATGCTGGCTTCATAGAAGGAATTTGGAAGTATTCCCTCCTCTTCTATTTTTTGGAAAACTTTGAGGAGAATGGGTGTTATTTCTTCTCTATATGTCTGGTAGAATTCAGAGGTGAATCCATCTGTCCCAGGGGTTTTGTTCTTGGGTAGTTTTTTGATTACCAGTTCAATTTCTTTGCTGGTGATTGGTCTGTTTAGCTTTTCTGTTTCTTGCTTGGTCAGTCTTGGAAGGTTGTATTTTTCTAAGAAGTTGTCCATTTGTTCTAGGTTTTCCAGCTTGTTAGCATATAGATTCTCATAATATTCTCTTATAATTCTTTGTACTTCTGTGGGGTCCGTCATGATTTTTCCTTTCTCATTTCTGATTCTGTTTATGTGTGTTGGTTAATTTTTTCTATGGTTTTATTCTCAATTTTATTTATTTCTTCTCTGATCTTTATTATGTCCCTCCTTCTGGTGACTTTCGGTCTCATTTGTTCTTCTTTTTCCAATTTCAGTAATTGTGTCTTTAGACTATTCATTTTGGATTGTTCTTCCTTCTTTAAATAGACTTGGATTACAATATACTTTCCTCTTAGAACTACCTTTGCTGCGTCCACAGAAGTTATGGCTTTGTGTTGTTGTTGTCATTAGTCTCCATATAGTCTTTGATTTCTGTTTTGATTTGGTCGTTAACCCATTGGTTATTTAGGAGAATATTGTTAAGTCTTCATGTATTTGTGAGCCTTTTTGTTTTTTTTTCTAATATTTATTTCTAGTTTTATACCTTTGTGATCTGAGAATCGGTTGGTAGAATTTCAATATTTTTGACTTTACTGAGGTTCCTTTTTTGGCCTAGAATGTGGCGTATTCTGGAAAATGTTTCATGTGCACTTGAGAAGAATGTATATCCTGTTGCTTCTGGTGTAGACTTCTGTAGATGTCTGTTAGGTCCATCTCTTCTAGTGTGTTGTTCGGTGCCTCTGTGTCTTTACTTATTTTCTGTCTGGTTGATCTGTCCTTTGGAATGAGTGGTGTGTTGAAGTCTCCCAAAATGAATGCATTGCTTTCTATTTCCTCCTTTAATTCTGTTAGTATTTGTTTCACATATGTCAGTGCTCCTGTGTTGGGTGCATATATATTTATAATGGTTATATCCTCTTGTTGGACTGACCCCTTTATCATTATGTAATGTCCTTCTTTATCTCCTGCTACTTTCTTCATTTTGAAGTCTATTTTTTCCAATACAAGTACTATAATACCTGTTTCTTTCTCCTTGTTGTTTGCATGAAATATCTTTTTCTATCCCTTCACCTTTAGTCTGTATATATCTTTGGGTTTGATGTGAGTGTCCTGTATCAGCATATAGATGGGTCTTGCTTTTTTTCCATTCAGTAACTCTGTGTCTTTTGATTGGTGCATTTAGTCTATTTACATTTAGGGTGATTATCGATAGATATGTACTTATTGTCATTGCTGGCTTTAGATTTTTGGTTACCAAAGTTTCAAGGCTAGCTTCTCTACTATCTAACAGTCTAACTTAACTTTCTTTTTAAGTTATTGTAAATACAGTCTGATGATTCTTTATTTATCTCCCTTCTTATTCTTCCTCCTCCATTCTTTCTATACTAGGTGTTTTACTCTTTGCCTTTTGTTAATATTTGGATGGTCTTCTTTCTTTGCTATGATTTTATTTTCCCTGGTGACCTCTTTTTAGCCTTAGGAGTGCTTCCATCTAGAGCAGTCCCTTTAATCTATCTTGAAGAGGTGTTTTATGGGAGGCAAATTTCCTTAGCTTTCACTTGTCTGGAAATTGTTTAATCCCTCTCTCAAATTTGAATGATAATTGTGCTGGATACAATATTCTTGGTTCGAGGCCCTTCTGTTTTATTATGTTAAATATATCATGCCATTCTCTTCTGGCCTGTAAAGTGTCTGTTGAGAAGTCTGATGATAGTCTGATCAATTTTCTTTTGTAGATGATATTTTTTCTCTCTCTAGCTGCCTTTAATACTCTGTCCTTATCTTTGATCTTTGCCATTTTAATTATTATGTGTCTTGATGTTGTCTTTCTTGGGTCCCTTATGTTGGGAGATCTGTAGGCTTCCATGGTTTGAGAGACTATTTCCTTCCCCAGCTTGGGGAGGTTTTCAGCAATTATTTCTTCAAAGACACTTTCTATCCCTTTTTCTCTCTCTTCTTCCTCTGGTACTCCTATAATGCGAATATTGTTCTGTTTGAACTGGTCCCACAGTTCTCTTAAAATTCTTTCATTCCTAGAGATCCTTTTATCTCTCTCTGCCTCAGCTTCTCTGTATTCCTGTTCTCTGATTTCTATTCCATTAACAGTCTCTTGCACCTCGTCCAGTCTGCTGCTAAGCCCATCGATCGCTTTTCTCATTTCTGCATTGTCTTTCCTCACTTGCCTCACTTCCTCCCTTAGTTCTTGCATATTTCTTATAGATCCATCAGTATGGTTATGACTTTTATTCTGAATTCTTTTTCAGGAAGATTGTACATGTCCATCCCATCAGGCTCCCTCTCTGGGGTTGTCTGGTCCTGGGTTGTCTGGGTAAGGTTTGTTTGTATCATATTCCTCTGTCTTTTCATGGAGAAAGAAGTGGTCAGAAAAAGAAAAAAGAAGAAAAGGAAAATACATAGAAAAAAAAAAAAAAAAACACCTGTCGGGTGTAGTTTCTATGAGGATCCTGTAGGTGATGCTGTTGCTCCACTATTCCACAGCCTCGGCCCCTTGGCCAGGCCATGCCTTCTTCTCTGGGCCCTTTGTGACTCTGGTTGGGAGGGACGGAATGGGAGGTTGCTGATTTTTGTGGAAAGTCTTGGTGCGACTGCTTTTCCCAGCTGCAGTCCAAGGGGACTGAAATTCCCCAGGACTCCCTGCCTGCTTGGCTGAGTGCACTGGGACGATCCTGCTCCTCCATTGGAACCCTGTCTCTTTAAGACCCCTAAAAACGCATGCACTTTTCTTTTCCCAAGGAACCGGCTGAGTGGACCTGCCATCTTGGATCCTGCCCCTCTGTCTCTCTAATCTCCGATACACCACGTGAAGTGTGTCAGTGCTCCCAGCACAGATCTCCAGGGCTGGTTATTTGACAGACCTGTGCTTCCACTCCCTCCCTTCTCTGAATCCTCTCCTCCCGCCAGTGTGCTGGGGTGGGGGGAGTGCTCGGGTCCCACCGGGTCGCAGGTTCGTATCTTACCCGCCTTGCGGTTGCCAAGTCATCTCAAGTGTAGCTGCAGGCTGGGTGTCGTCCTGTATCTTCTGGTCTCTCTTTTAGGAATAGTAGTATTTGTTGTATTTTCATAAATATATTTGGTTTTGGAAGGATATTTCTGCCACCCTGCTCACGCTGCCATCTTCCCGGAAGTCATTCTCAAGTAATCTTTTTAGAAAATGATTGTCCAACTATACTCTTAGTGTTCTTGTCAAGTATGTTTTCTTATTACTTGTAATGTGGATAGGCTGGTAATTTTCTAAAACATCAAGTGCTGATTTATTTTTGCTTAGCAGTTTTTCTTCATCATTTTCTCTCTCATTTTACTATAAGCAAGCAAGGAGAAACTAGACAGCTCTTTCCACATGTTCCTCAGTCTCCTCAGCTAAATATCCAACTTTCAAATTAAATGTCCTACTTTCCACCCAACAAAACACAGTCAGCTAATTTTTTTTGCCATTTTATAGAAAGCATCACCTTTCCTTTCTTTTCTAGTAACATGTTCCTCATTTCCATCTGAGATCTCAGCAGAAGTATCTTTAACATTTACATTTCTACCTCAAGTCTCCTCAAGCCAACCTAGACTTTATCTATCAAGCAGCTCAAAACTCTTCTAGCTTTTCTCCAGTACCCAATTATAAAATCACTTCCACACTTTTAGGTATTTTTTATAGTAGTCCCATACTTTCTGATACCAAATTCCATATTAGTTTTGCAGGATACCTTAACAAAGTATAAACAACTGGCTGGCTTCTAACAATAGAAATTTATTATCTCACACTCCTGGTGACCAGAAGCCTAAAATCAAGCTGCCGTTGGGAATTTTCCACTTGAAACACGTGGGAGAATCCCCCCTAGCCTTTCTAGCTTCTGGTAGTTATCTGGCAATCTTTTGCATTCCTTTGTATGATGTAGATGCATTACTCCAATCCTCCACCTATGCATGGCATTCTCTCTGTGTCTCTTCACATAATATTCTGTGCATGTCTATGCCTGTGCCTGAATTGCTCTTTCTATAAGGACACAAGTCATATTGGATGAAGGTCCACCCTAATGACCTCATCTTAACTTGAGTAAATCTGCAAAGACCATATTACCAAACAAGGTCACATTCTGAGGCACTGGGGATTAGAACTTCAACATTTAGTTTTAAGGAGGGAAGGACACAATTTCACCATAACACATTACTTATGAAGTAGATAACCTAGATGAAATGAAAAAATTACTACAAATACAGGGATTACTAAATGTGACTCAAGAAAATTTGAAAAATCTCAACACATAAAAACTAGAATGAATCAGTAATAAAAAAATCCAAAGAAAAGCCCATGATCACATAGTTTCACTCATGAATTCTTTTAATTCAATATTTAAGGAATTACCACTGTTCCTTTTAAAGTTCTTCCAAAAAAGATAAGAAGAGATAACACTTCCTAACTTATTCTCTGAGGCTAGCATTACCCTGATACAAAAGCCAGACAAAAATATCACAATTGAATAAAATCACAGACCAGTATCCACTATGGATATTGGTGAAAATATGCTGAACAAAATACTGGCAAACTGAATATAACAATACATTAAAAGAATTATATATCATGACTAAGTGGTATTTATCCAAGGAATAAAGGCAGTTTAACATAATAAAACCATTCAATGTAATATGCCACATTAATAGAATGAAAGGGTGGAGGCATGATTATCTCAATTGACACTGAAAAGGCATTGAACAAAATCCACCAACTTTTCATAATAACACTCATAAAACTAGGAATAGAAGGGAACTCCTGAATGTGATAAAGGACATGTATGAAAAACCCATACTTAATGTCATGCTCAGTAGCATGGCTGAAATCTTTGACCCTGAGATCAGGAGCTAGATAAGGACACTTCCTTTTTCTACTTCTATTTACCATTGCATTGGAAATTCTAGCCAGAACAATTAGTCAATAAAATAAATAAAATCTATTCAAATTGGAAAATAATAGTTAAAACTACTTCTGATTACAAATGACATGACCCTGTATAGAGAAAATCACAAGGAATACACATGCTCACACACACACGCACACACACCAATAGCGATAATAGCAAAGTTATGGGGTACAAGATCAACACAAACAAATCAGTTGTGTTTCAATACACCAGCAGGGAACAATTGGAAAAGCAAGTTAAGAGAACAATTCTATTGTAAATAGTGTTCCAAAAAATAAGATATATGAGAATAAATTTAATGAATAAGGTTAAAAATACACACTGAAAATTATAAAATAACTGCTGAAATAAAGAAGATTTAAATAAATACAATATATCCATCTTCATGGATTGGAAGACTTACTATTGTTAAGATGGCAATAACGCCCCCAAAATGATAGAGATTTCAGTGCAATCTTTATTAAATTTATTGAGTCCTATTTCAATGATTTTTTATAGCAGTAATGGAGAAGCAAACTTCCAATTCATATGGCTTACAAAACATCCTGAAAAACCAAAACAATCTTGAAGAGAAGAATATTATTGGAGCACTCATACTTTTAGATTTCTAAACTTAATGACAAATGTATGTTTATCAAGACTCTCTTGTTTAGCATAAAAATAAACACAATCAATGGAACAGAATTGAGTCCAGAAATAAGCTCAGATTTTTGGCCAATTAATTTTTAATAAAAGTGTCATTACCATTCAATAGGGCAAGAATATTTTCTTCAAAGAACCATCCTGGGATAACTGGTTATCCACATGCAAAAGAATGAAGTTGGACCCTTAACCTGCACTATATATAGAACTAACTTGAAACAGAATAATCTAAATATAACGGCTAAAACAATAACATTTTTTGGAGAAAACATAGAAGTAAATCTCTTTGACTTTGAAATTTGCAATGGATTTTTATATAACACAGAAAACATAAACAAAAGAAACAATAGACTTTAGACTTAATCAAAATTAAAAACTTTTGTACATCAAAGGCCACTATTAAGAAAGTGGAAAGACAGCCTACTGAATGGGAGAAAACATTTGTAAAGCACATAGCTAATGTGGTCTGGTATTCAGAATATACACAAAACTCTTATACCACAAGAACATAAAGACAACTTAATTAAAAAAACGGAGAAGTACTTTAGTAAACATTTGTCTGGAAAAGATATATAAGATTTCAACACACATATGAAACGATGGTAAACATCATTAGCCACTAGGAAGATGTAATTCAAAATCAAAATGAGATACTGATTCATTTTCTATTTCTTGTTTCTGTACTTCAAAGAAAATACATGTTACAGTATCTGAAAGGTTTTCATATGGAAGTGTGTTTTAGTTTGAATATTTTTTCACTCTGTACTCCCAACTGTATCCATCTTCAAGTTAATTTTCTCATTCTTCTACTTGGTCCAATTTGTTCTTATGCCTATCAAAATTCATTTAAAGTTCATATTTTATATATTTTTTAAATTTTTATTTCAGATTTCATATTGTATATGTGATGTATTTCACTTTTAAAATCTGCATTTGATTATACTTTTATGTTTTCACTTCCTAATAATTGCTATTAGTTGTCTTCTCACTCACTGTGTTTGCATTTAAAATTAGATGCTTTGAAGTGCTCATATTCTAATAAAAACATTTTGGCCATCTCAGGGTTTACACCAATTATGATGATTTGTTTTGTTTTTGTATAGATGATGTGTTTGAAGATGGAGGAAGAGGACCATGAACTAAGGAAATCAGGGGACCTCAAGAACCTGGAAAAGGCAAGAAAATTGATTCTCCCTTAGACTCTCTTGTGGGGAACTTATACCTCCAATAATTTGATTTTATCCTGGTGAAAACTATTCCAGATTTTTGAGATCCAGAAGTGTAAGATAATGATTGTTTTCTTAAGCTGCTAAATTGGTGGTAATTTCTACAGTAGCAATAGAGAATTAATGAGCTTCCTAACCAGGTGACATCCGAAAGCTAATTTAACCTATGTCTTAATATCCACATCAGGAAAAGAGAGATAATAAGCATATTAAACCCAACAGTTTATTAGCAAGTAATGAAGTGATGCATGTAAAATACTTATCTCCATACATGGCAAATTGAAATGTTTAATAAATGCTCATTTACTTAAGAAAATTCATCAAGCATCTACTATGTGTTCATCTCTATTCTAAAATATGAAAATATATCAGGGAATAAAAAGGAAATGCTGCTCTTATGTCATTCAAATTCTAGTGATAGCAATAACTAAACTAATACTTAAAATGTGTTTCTCAGTGTTCCAGTCATTTTCTAAATGTTTTACATATATTGATGCAATCTTCACAACAACCGTATAAGTCCTATTTGTTAAAAAACAAAATACAACTAAATGAATTTAAAGATCAGTTTGGCTTTTTTAAAATAATTCATGAATGAGGCAGCATCCCATCCAGCAAATAGAAAAGAGCTTTGAAGAACTAAACAAGTGGGAGCCTTTTATAGGCAGAAGGGGACAAGGACAAGGAAAAAGTGAGTTCCTCATTTTTCTCTGGGGGATTGAAGAGGTCTATAAGGTGGATTGCCTCAGTGGTACTGACCAGGAAATTCCAGATTTACTTGTTTAAGATAACATTCCTGGGAGGTGTTAAACTGCAGTTAAGTTAGATAGTTAAGTTTTGTTGTCTGGCATTACCACAGAGGAGTCCATTTGTAGCCTATTATTTATTTTCTTTTAATATGTTATCACTCCTGCGTTACATATTAGAAAACAAACTTGCCCAGAATAAGAATAAGAGCAGAATATGAATTCACATCTCTTGTCCTAGAGTCCATCCTCTGAAGATCTATGTTGTCCTACCTGTTACTGTACTCTGATTATTACTGTTATTACGTAATTCGATGTTCAATGTAAAGGGTTTGATTGTGACACAAGAGAATGTGTTTAGACTTACTAGAGAATTAAAACATTGTGGTATTGCTTTCTGGAGAGTAGGTTTATTCAATTATAGTGAATGAAATTAATAGCTGATAGGAGCACAGTCTCACAAGGTACCACTTAACCATTGTCCCAAACCTCATATAGTCTATTTAGGATATAAGGAGAAAATGTTGAGCAGCAAGTTGATATTGGTAGTACATATTACCTGATATTGGGAAAGAAAAAAGCTTTTGAGACCTAAAACATAATGTGGAAATTAGAAGAAACGTGAATACTTCTTGAATGAATTTCAGGGTTACTTCTTAATGAAATACTTTTTGTTTTATTTTCATATTTTAATGGCAAAATAAACAGGAAAAAATTTCTTTATATTAAACGTGGTTTTAAATTTTGCTTTTGCATATTGGTTTGGTTTCAATCTTAACTTATGGTTTATATTGTTTACCTCTCTTTTAAATTCCTAATGTTGGGGAGTTTGACTTTATTCTCCTTGGTTCTTGTTCCCAGTGCAACAAAGAATTGAAGGGCAGAGACACAATAATGAAGTGAAACAAAAGTTTTATTTGAATACACTCTAAAGGAGGAAGGGTCCAGGTCAAGGTAGACAAAGGCAGGTTTACCTGAATAAAGCAGAGAGGAAGGAAAAGCAGAAGAGGGAAAGGGAAACTCATTGAACTGATGCTCAGCATAGGCCATAATCCCTTGCCAACTCCTAAAGCCAATGTTCCCTGGTGTCCAGTTTCCATTCGAATCTGCACAGCATGGGAACTAAGTCCCTACCACCCCAGGATTTGGGGGAGCTGCAGAGCACTGGATGGAGTGAGATTATGTTCTGAGAACTTCCAAAGCAAAGAAAGGAGAGATTCAGGCAGGCTACTAAAGAGCATGATTTAGAACTGCAGCTCTGTCTGGTTCACTGAGGCAATGGGAACTTTCAAACCCAAATCAGAGCTCTCAGTAGCCCCTCCCTGCCTATCTGGAGTAGGACAGAGAGAGTGACATGCTTGAAGGAAGGTGAGTGAGGGTAACCTCAGAGAGGAGGAGGTGCACCCAAAAGCTGGGATTCTGTCTTTTGAGGAGTTTCAAGAATGGGATAAAGGTAAATGGTGGGCGGTGTAGCCTTGTCAGGCACTCTCGTGATGTCTCTCTTGGGAGAGACAATATGCTTTGCCTATAGCCAGTCCTCTAGGTAATTCTGTAGAATAAACTTTTTGTTCCTCTCCAAGATAGCGCTTACCCTCAAGCCCTGGGACTGTATTAGTTAAGACTGCTTGCCCTGCCTTAGGATAAGTTGTTGGACGATTACCAAAGGATATGTTAGGAATCTTACCTCCAAACTCCCTGGTTTTTAAAATAGAATCTCAGCCTTAAGATGGGGTCCCTCCTCTTCTTACTGTACTGTTTACCTCTCAGCATGTTTCATCATAGACAGAAGAGTCAATCAATGTGCACGTCCCATGGCTCAGCTCTATCCCATTGGCACTAGCTAGAGCAAGTCTCAAGGTCAGCCCAGATTTAGGGCATGAGGAATTAACTCACACAACGTTAATTCTGTGCATCCTTTCTGGCTCTCTGGCTTTATATGATTAATTCCCTGAGTTTTTGATGGGCCCCACCCTTTTTTCATCCTTCTCATATCTGTCTTTCTCCCTAACACTAACATCTACATCTTTATCTCTTAAACTTTATTACATTTAAAAGATGAATTCTACCATTTTCTCTGTTTCTAACTTACTATCAGATTCTGTTTTGATTAGTTATTTTGTTATCCTACATTTTTTTCTAGCTTATACTTTACCATCATGTGGCTTTGTTTTTTTCTGACCTCTTTAAAACAACCATGTAGCTGTCAGAGAATATATATTGATATGAGGACATGTCTAAACTACACTGACAATTTTAAATTTTATGAGTGAGAGCACATTAAGATTTATTTGTACATATTTATAACCACACACATGCATACTCATATTATTTTGCTACATATGTTTGTGAATATATAAACTGTGTGTGCGTGTGTGTGTGTGCACATGATGTTTAAGAATGGCTATTTTTTCAATTGTGGAATTAACTGTCTTTTTTCATTTTGTCTCTAGTTTTTCTACAATGAACATATATCCATTATTTTTATTGGAAAACATCATTTTCCTATAAAACTCTTATTTCCTATACAAATATAGGAAAATTATGTTATTTTTAAAGGAAAAATGGTTTAAATGTTAACTTGATCAATAATCCACAGTCCTACATGGGATCAGAGACTATTACAGAATAAAAGTTGTTAAATGGATCTAACAGTAAATGGGTTCATGGGCACATCTGTAAGAGTAGTTTCAAAAGAGTATTGGTGGCATAGAACAAACTGCATTTGATAAAAGTAGAAGACATTTACATATCAATTATGCCATGAAAAAGTTGAGATTTTAAGACAAAGATTAAAGGTCAAAGGAAAATTTGAAACAAGAAGTAAAGAACATTATTTTAAAAAGTGTGACAATGATCCAGTGCCTGGAATTGAAAGAGGAGCCATAGTTGCTGCTGGTTTTCCCAGAGGGAGGAGATTTGATATATACTTATGCTGATTTAGGAGAGTGGTTGAGGATATAGATGAGAGAAGACATACTTGGTAAAACAAGATTTCTGAGGGACAGAACGTAGATGGAATTTGGCTAATGGGTAGAAAGGTAAGCCTTTGAAAGGAGGAAGAATACTTCTTTCTGATTAGCAAGAATGAAGACAACTGACATAGAAATGAATATTGGTGTATGGATTTTAATCTATGAAAGGAATATAGAATATAGAACTGACATGGTATTTTGAAATGTTGACAGAATCAAGTAGATTTTTCCCTTTTTCTATAATTTATATATAAACAGTATGTTTTTATAGATATCACAATTAATGGCCTAAAGGATAATCTCAGCTCACAGAAATATTTTCTTTATGCCTCATAGAATATCATAGAATTCAAAATAAAAATCTGGACCTTTGTCTTGTGAAAAACTGCAAGTGTTTCTTGGTGAGTCTACAAGTTCCCACAATAACAGTATTTTGAAAATTATAATCCTAGGACAATTTAAACTGTTTTAATTTTCTTTGGCTGAATGTATTAATAAGAAATACATAAACCTGTATGGACTATTCCAATCTCTGCTACACACCACTGCCTTCTACTTCTTAAAACCTATAACCCCTACCTGTAATTTTCATACACTGAGTATACCATAAACTGAGAGTTATAGAAAGAAAGGTGCCTATTGGTGAAGCAGGGAGGGAATAGCATTACTATCTTCTTTATCTCAGAAAATCAATAAACAATGCATGGGAGTTTGGAGGGAGAGACAGTGACTAAAATGTTCTTTGATAAAGCCCTTATTTTTCAAACCTATTATACAGGAATAGCCAAAACCTCCTAGGACCTTTGGGGGTAGTCAGAATGGTAAATCTGTAAGGCTAAATTTGACATTAGCAATAGTGGTCATTCATACTTCCATGTTCATAATACTATGATAGTGGACTCAAGTTCTAAGTTCTGGAAAATCAATGTTAGATTTATTTACCCATTTGTTGCATATGTTCTCATTTGTTCTTTTTTAGTCATATTTTAGTGGGTGTTTAGAATGTATATGTAATGTATCAAACATGTCAAACTATTGCCATTTTCAAGTTAAATATTGATAGTATATCTTTGTTAAGAACCCAATTTTCTCTTATAGACATTCTGTATCCTCTGTTTATCTTAGTGGAATATGTCTAAGGTAAAGGCACAGTGGAAGAGAAAGGAGTAGAGGGAAAGAGGGAAAAAAGAAGAAATGGGAATGGATTCTTGAAACTCTTAAGAATAGAACATACTTATTTGCCCATATGATTGATTGAAACACCAAAGAACAAATAATTGTAACAAGAAAGTTTATTTATGCACTACCCATGCTTCAGACTGGAGAGAGAAATACTGAGTAGAAGCAACAAAGGAAGGAGACTTTAGGTCCAAAAGAATGAAATAGGCCCCTCAAGGCCATTGTGGAAATAAAGAAACTATCATGAGACAACACATCTGTGAGTCCATCACCAGTGCCTGAGAGCCAGGTCAGTGCCCACAGACTCATTCATAAAATCACTTACACTGCTTGAATCTGAGAAGGTGCCTGGATTGTCTTACCAGCTGTCTTCAAATTCAAAGCTGATAATCCATTATCTGCTAAATGTTGGAGATATTTTGCCATGCGCCAAGACCTGAGTCCCCTTCTTCCCACTCCATGTATATATTAGCCTTTCCATCATCAAGGACACTCATAATCTCCACAAGAAAGGTAATGGGATCCTAGACATCTACTATTCCTCACAGAATAATGCCTCCAGTTATCAACCAATAATAAAGTCCTTTAAAAATCTGTGTATGGAAGGAAACTCCCCACTAGCATCTCTGCCTCCCAAACCAGTATGTGGGTCAAATTGATTGACACTAGCTGGAGATAGTTCCCTGAACTAGCATAGGGATAAACCATATTCTTATTATATGCATTGAGAAAATTGGATATAATCCTGAAATTTTCAGCACTTGTTGCATTTTAAACAGGAGAAAGTATCATGATATTTTTTTAATTCAAGTATATCGCTAACCGCAGTATGGAAAATAAATATGGTGGGTGAGGTTAAGAGACAGTAAAAGTAGGAGAAAGAACTGGGGAAAAATCTTTATAATTGCATTGACAATATTTAACTTTGAACAAGCCACTCGACTCCTTGAAATTCAAAATACAAAATAATTTGAAAAGAGAAGACACACAAATATATCATGAGATTTCAGTCGTGTGATTCCTATGACATTCTGTGTTGTAAAAGCCATATAACATAAACTTCTTTCACCAAAGTATTAATTCTCTAAGGGTAGGAAGTGAATCTTTTCTCATATGTCCTCTCATAAGTTGATAGTTAACACTTAAAGGTTTTTACATAAATGATGACTATGTATGCAACATTTTTGTACTTGATACTGTTAAGAATAGGGTCAATTACCCTGGGTTTATAAAATTTGTAAAATACCTTTATTTCTTTACATTTAATGGCTTTTTATAAGATTTTATCATGTAAAATACATGAGGGAGAATATAATTAATAGAATATATGAGGGAGATAATATATTTTTAGGAACTTTTCTTAGATGCTTAAATATATGAGGTATGCAGTAAGATAAATGGGAAGATGTATAAATTGAAAATATTTATCCATACAAATGTAATCCTCAAATATCACAGTGCACAGATGGTCATAATTATTGAATTCTAAAGCTTACAGTTAAGCAATTTTCCTATATGATGACTTATTTTTCACACACTTAAATAATTAATCACTTTATTATCATCCTCTAAGTTTCTTTATTATAAAGCTCAACCTTCAAATATTGGATAAAATCTTCCTTCATAAAAAGGAATATTTTCATTTGAAACATTGGGAATATTTGTTATGGTCTATCATTTGAATAAGTAATTTGCTCAAAAACCTATTCTTTAAATAGGTTTTAAACTAAATACTGATGCATCTGCAAATGAAACACAATGAACTGCACTGACAATCTAATCCAAAACTCACTTTTGTAGATAGACCAAACAATAATCATAACTTCAGAAATCACAATTAGTTACCAATATCTATGACTGTTTCTTAAAAGAAATTTTCCATATGTAACATAAGATTAATTTCCAAGTATAGAAATTTCTTATATAACTCTTAAAATTTCTATATACCTCTTAAAAACAGTGAATGTGTATTCAATTTGATAAAATAGATTTGTGCTCTAGTGTTAAGGAAAGAATATCTTATTCCATACAAGTAAAAGATTTTTTTCAAATACTAAACAAACCACGTGTTTAATAGAAGAAAAATGTGTCACTATCTAGTTAAAATACTCATTGTCTAGTTCCTATTCACATATGTTCTTTGTGTTAAAAAGGAATCAACACAATGTGTAAAAGTACAATCAAACTGTTGTGTTCCACAACCTCATAGCTAAGGGACCCAGGGTGACTAGTAATCTCTCTGTGCTTCAGTTGTTCATCTCCAAGAGTAAAATAAAGGTACTTATCTCATAAAGTTGTTAGATAAAATATGTTCATATATGTAAAGCACTTAGAGCAGTATCATCTATACATAAAACAATATAAATAACATGTTTATTATTAATGGTTTATAATAATTTAGTCAATACTATCACAGAGTTTCACAAATCCAATAATAAGGTTAGGGAAGGGCATGTGAAAACTTTTAGTGTTATGTGTATTGAAAATTAAGCAGACATCTTATGGCATGTGCATGCTATGCATGCTAATTTTTTCAACGTTAGTCACTAGAGCTTCAATATGGTAACTAGTTCACTGTACAAAGAAACAAGTTCATAAGTTTGATCCCATAACATATTTTGACTCCCACAGTGTCAGATGATGATTTTCAACTCCAGCTGTGGTATAGCTACTAAGTTGTTTGGCATAAAGTAATTTATGATGAATACAATGGGAAAACAATAGATAATTGCATAATTTTTTTTACTCAATCCAATTAAACTCTCTTTCATTCTGCACAGTTTTACCAAATTCCAACTAACTTTTCCTCCATTCTGCACAACAGCTTTACCGACCAAAGTGACATTGATAATTATGCAGATGAAATATTTTATTGAAATAGTGAAATTTTATATGAAATATTTTATGAAATTCACTACCATAAATTCTGAGCCATTGTACATTAGTGTTCTGAAAACACACTCGAAGGCTTTTGACTGAAGTTATAAGAAAAGCCTTTTTGGCTTTCACTAAATGGAACTTTAGGCTGAGGTAGGTATCTTTAGAGCTGATTGGCTCAGTAGCACAATGATGACACCAAGGACCCAGATTACTTCTCTATTTTCTTGTCGTCAGGGTGACCGATAGCTTTGCCCTTGGTCTGCCTCCCTTTAATGTCACACTAATGTCTGAGGAAGGGAACTCATTTCCCTGTCTTTCCTTAAAAAAAAAGAGGAAACTGACCATAAATACCAGTATACTCTCAGTGTATGTCATTGGCCAGAAGTGGACTATATGCTAACCACTCACTAGCAAAGGGAATGGGAATAGCTTTGCTTTAGAGCCAACCGTGTTTTACATCTTGAAAAAAAGGATAGAGTTATATTTACTTCAGACATAGTGAAAGAATGAATGCATTAATAAAAAATAGATCATGTTACTAAAAGGAAAATAAGAATGAGCATTGATTAGACAATAAGCAACGGACTAAACAGGAATATCTTTCACTTCAAAAATCATGAACTGCAGGAAATTGATTCAAGATGGTGGCATGAGAGGTGAGACAGAGAATCCCCCCAAAACCACACATACTATGAAAACATAGTTAATACAACTAATCCTAAAACAGGACAGGAAAGACGGCATACACCTGGAAAACAGAGCAGACCTCACGGAACAGGGTAAAGTACCAAAGCCTTGATCCAGAGGGACCCAAGCCCTTCCCCTACTCCAGCTCACTTTTAGGAGAAAGAAAAATGGAGTGGGAGGGGGTGGAAGGCTAAGACTGCTGAACACGCAGCCCGGAGGTCTGCTTTGGAGCACAAACCTACATTATGTGGTGCTCTGGAGGTTGGTGGCGATGGGCAGCTGGGACAGGTGGAGTGCTTGAGAGACTGATATTCTAGCCATTTGTGGAGACAGGAATCCACGTCTGGCCACTCTGGAACAAAGGAAAGTCAGGTGGTCTGAGAGGCTTCCTAACAACGAGAGAGCTGCTGAAGGGGTGGGGATTGCATGGAGCTTGGTTCGTGGGAGAAGGGACAGGTGGACAAGGTTGTCTGAGTGCATTCTGCCCAGCAGGTTGGGAACATGAGGATCTTCAGGCATTATTCCACCCTCCTGACTGGCTACTCAGCTCCAAGGCCCCACAATGTGACACACAGCCTGCTGCACCTTCCTCTGGCCTGCTGGCACCAGCTCACAAACTAGCAGTCACTGTGCCAGTGTCAAACCAGCCAGAGGAAGGCCTGCCTACAACAGCTAGAGATGCAAAGCACAGAGGCTTACACCTGTGTGCTTGGCACACTGGCTCTGACACTGGAGACAAGCACTGCAGCCAGGAAGCAGTAAACAGCTCTTTCTTCCCTGCAGACACCAGCGCTGCTCCCCTGCAACCCCCAATCTCACCCAAGAGGCTGAGAAGCTCCAGAGTCTAGAGCTTCTGGGCACTAGAGGGAGCCACATAGAAATACGAAATGTCAAAGGAACCTGGTTCAGACCAAAATATCACAAACACCAGAAAAAGAGCTAACATGAAACTGAACTCACCAATCTTCCTGAAAGAGGGTTCAAAATAAAAATCATAAACATGCTCATGGAGGTACAGAACTCAGGAACGAATTCAAGATGGAGATTCAATCATTAAGAAATTCCATATCTGAAAGGAAATATACAATTGAGGGATTTAAAAGCATATTAGATGTACTAGAAGAGATGGTAAATAGAATAGAAACTAGAGAAGAATACAAAGATGCTGAGGTACAGAGAAAAAAGGATCTCTAAGAATGAAAGAATATTGAGAGTGTGACCAATCCAAATAGAACAATATTCGCATTATAGGGGTACCAGAAGAAGAAGAGAGAGTAAAAGGAATAGAAAGTGTCATTGAGGTGGTAATTGCTGAAAACTTCTGCAATCTGGGGAAGGTAATAGTCTCTCAGGCCATGGAGGTGCACAGATCTCTCAACACAAGGGACCCAGGAAGAAATCAAGACATATAATAATTAAAATGGCAAAGATCAAGGATAAAGACAGACTTTTAAAAGCAGCTAGGGAGAGAAAAAAAGATCACATATAAAGGAAATCCCATCAGGCTATCATCAGATTTCTCAACAGAAACATTACAGGCCAGAGAGAGTGGCATGATATATTTAGTGCAATGAAGCACAAGGGTCTCGAACCAAGAATACTCTACCTGGCAAGATGATCACTTAAATTTGAAGGAGGAATTAAACAATTTTCAGATAAGAAAAAGATGAGAGAATTTACCTCCCACAAACCACCTCTACAATGCACTTTGGAGGGACTGCTATAAATGGAAATATTCGTAAGGCTAAATAGCTGTCACAAGGGGTAATAAAACAACAGTAAAGTAGAAGAATTAATTACTAAGAAGATGCAAAATCAAATCAACTACCCCCAAAGTCAATCAAGGGATAGACAAAGAGTACAGAATTTGATACCTAATATATAAAGAATGGAGAAGGAAGAAAAAGGAGGAAAAAATAAAAGAACCTTTAGGTTGTGTTTGTAATAGCATACTAAGTGAGTAAATTAGACTGGTAGATAGTAAGGGAATTACTCTTGAACTTTTGGTAACCATGAATCTAAAGCCTGCAATGGCAATAAGTACATACCTATCGATAATCACCCTAAATGTAAATGGTCTGAATGCACCAATCAAAAGACATAGTCACTGAATGGATATAAAAAACAAGACATATCTATATGCTTCCTACAAGAGACTCACTTCAAACCCAAAGACATACACAGACTGAAAGTAAAGGGATGGAAAGATATTTCATGCAACTAATAGGGACAAAAAGCATGAGTATCAGTACTTGTTTCAGACAAAATAAACTTCGAAACAAAGAAAGTCAGAAGAGACATAGAAGGACATTACATAATGATAAAAGGGTCAGTCCACCAAGACGATATAACCATTATAAATATGTATCTACCAAACACAGGATCACCTACATATGTGAAACAAATACTAGCAGAATTAAAAGGGGAAATACAATGCAATGCATTCATTATAGGAGACTTCAATGAACCATTCACTCCAAAGGACAGATCAACCAGACAGAAAATAAGTAAAGAGACAGAGGCACTGAACAACATATTACAACAGATGCACCTAACAGACAACTACAGAACACTCCATCCAAAAGCAACAGGATACACGTTCTTCTCAAATGCACATGGAACATTTTCTAGAATAAATCACATACTAGGCCAAAAAAAAGCCTCAAACTTTTACCAAAAGAACCAACCAGCTTCTCAGATCACCAAGGTATGAAACTAGAAATAAATTACACAAAGAAAATGAAAAAGCCCACAAACACATGAAGGCTTAATAACAATCTCCTAAAAAATCAATGGCTCAATAACTAAATAAAAACAGATATCAAGCCATAAATGGAGACAAATGACAACAATAATTCAACACCTCAAAATCTGTGAGATGCAGCAAAGGCAGTGCTAAGAGGGAAATATATCACAAAACAGGCCTTCCAAGGAAAGAAGAACAATCCCAAATGAACAGTCTAAACTCACAATTAACAAAAATAGAAAAGGAAAAACAAATGAGGCCCAAAGTCAGTAAAAGGAGAGACATAATAAAGATTAAAGCATAAATAAATAAAGTTGAGAAAAATAAAACAATAGAAAAAAATCAAAGAAAGCAAGAGTTGATTCTTTGAGAAAATAAACAAAATAGATAATTCCCTAGCCAAACTTGTCAAGAAAAAAATAGAGGACACACACACCTAAACAGAATCAGAAATGACAAAGAAAAAATCACTACGGACACCAAAGAAATACATAGTATGAGAGAATACTATGAGAATTGTATGCTAACAAACTGGATAACAAAGAAGAAATGGACAACTTTCTAGAAAAATAGTCTTCCAAGGCTGACCCAAGAAGAAACAGAAAATTTGAATAGACCAATTAAAAGCAAAGAAATAAAATTGGTTATCAAAAAACTACCTAAGATCAAAAAACTTGAAACAGATGTTTTTACTGCTGAATTTTACTAATCATTTAGTAAATTCTCCTTAAAATTTTCCAAAGAGTAGAAGAGGGAATACTCCCAAACTCATTCTATGAGGCCAACATCACTCTAATACCAAAACCAGGCAAAGAACCACAAAAACAGAAAATTACAGACCAATATCCCTGATGAACATAGCTGCAAAAATACTCAACAAAATATTAGTAAACTGTATTAAAAAATACATCCATCATGATCAATTATGATTTATTCCAGGGATGCAAGGATGGTACAACATTGTAAAATTCATGAACATCACACACCAAATCAACAAAAAGAAGGACAGAAAGCACATGATAATCTCCATAGATGCTGAAAAGGCATTTTACAAAATACAACATTCATTCATGAAAAAACTCTCAACAAAATGGGTAGAGAGGGCAAGTACCTCAACATAATAAAGGTCATATATGACAAACCCACAGCCAACATTATACTTAACAGTGAGAAGCTGAAATATTTTTCTTTAATATCAGGAACAAGACAAGGATGCCCACTCTCCCCACTTGTATTCAACATAGAACTGGAGGTCCTAGCCATGGCATTCAGACAACACAAAGAAATAAAAAGCATCCATATTGGCAAGGAAGAAGTTAAACTGTCCCTGTTTGCAGATGACATGATTTGTACATAAAACACACTAAAGAATCCAATCCAAAACTAGATCTAATACCTGAATTCAGCAAAGTTGTGGGATACAAAATTGATACACAGAAATCTATCACATTCCTATACACTAACAATGAATTAACAGAAAGAGAAATCAGGAAAACAATTACATTCACGATTGCATCAAAAAGAATAAAATATCCAAGGAATAAACCTAAACAAGGAAGTGAAAGACCTATACTCTGAAAACTACAAGACACTCATGAGAGAAATTAAAGAAGATACCAATAAATGGAAACACATCCTGTGCTCATGGATAGGAAGAATTAATATTGTCAAAACGGCCATCTGCCTTAAGCAATCCACAGATTCAATGCAATCCATATCAAAATACCAACAGCATTCTTTAACGAATGAGAGCAAATAGTTCTAAAATTCATATGGAAGCACAAAACACCCTGAATAGCCAAAGAAAACCTGAGAAGGAAGAATAAAGGAATAAAGGGGGGGGGATTATGCTCCCTGACCTCAAGCTCTACTACAAAGCCACAGTAATCAAGACGGTTTGGTATTGGCACAAAAACGGACCCATAGCCCAATGAAACAGACTAGAAACCCCAGATATAAACCCAAGCATATATGTTTAATTAATATACAATAAAGGAGCCATGGATATACAATGGGGAAATGACAGCCTCTTCAACAGATGGTGTTGGCAAAGCTGGACTGTTATATGCAAGAGAATGAAAATAGCTTATTGTCTAACCCCATACACAAAAGTAAACTCAAAATGGATCAAAGACCTGAATGTAAGTCATGAAAACATAAAACTGTTAGAAGAAAACATAGGCAAAAATCCCTTGAATATAAACATGAGCAACTTCTTCCTGAACGCATCTCCTTGGGCAAGGGAAACAAAATAAAAAATGAACAAATGGGTCTACATCATGCTAAAAACTTCTGTACAACAAAGGACACTATCAACAGAACAAAAAAGCATCCTACAATATGGGAGAATATATTTGTAAATGAGATATTTGACATTGCGGGTTAACATGCAAAATATATAAAGAACTCATACTCCTCAACATCCAAAAAGCAAATAACCCTATAAAAATATGGGCAGAGGATATGAACAGACACTTCTCCAAAGAAGTTCAGATGGCCAACAGGCACATGAAAAGATGCTTCACATCACTGATTATCAGGGAAATGCAAATTAAAACCACAATGAAATATCACCTCACACCAGTTAGGATGGCCAACATAGAAAAGAATAGGAACAACAAATGCTGGCGAGGATGAGGAGAAAATGGAACCCTCCTACACTGCTGGTGGGTACCATTGTGGAAAGCAGTGTGGAGGTTCCTCAAAAAAACTAAAAATAGAAATACCATTTGACCCAGAATTTCCACTCCTAGAAATTTACCCTAAGAATGCAGTTTCCCAGTCTCAAAAAGACATATGCATCCCTATGTTTATCACAGCACTATTTACAATAGCCAAGAAATGGAAGCAACCTAAGTGCCTATCAGTAGATGAATGGATAAAGAAGATATGATACATATACACAATGGAATATTATTCATCAATAAGAAGAAATCAAATCCTACCATTTGCAACAACATGGATGGAGCTAGAGGGTATTATTCTCAGTGAAATAAGCCAGGCAGAGAAAGACAAGTACCAAATGATTTCACTCATCTGTGGAGCATAAGAACAAAGAAAAAACTGAAGGAACATTACAGTAGCAGACTCACAGAACCCAAGAATGGACTAACAGTTGCCAAATGGAAAGGAACTAGGAGGTGTGGGTGGGAAGCGATGGAAAAGGGAATAAGGGGCATTATGAGTAGCACACATAATGTAGTGGTGGAGGGCATGTGGAAGGCAGTATAGCACAGAGAAGACAAGTAGTGACTCTATAGCATCTTATTACGCTGATGGACAGTGACAATAATGGGGTATGTGGTGGGGACTTGATAATGGAGGGAACCTAGTAAACACAATGTTGCTCATGTAATTGTATATTAATGATAACAAAATAAAAAAAGGGAAAAAATCATGAACCACATTATACATAACCAACTACACATTTACAGATGAATAATGCCAGGCTTTGTTAAAGCCTTCTGTAACAATCTATCAAATTGATATTATAAGAGAATGAATTCATTTTCGATCTTTTTTAACTTAGCAAAAAAAATACTTATAGGCCTGAGCTAGGTGTTAAATATACCCTGTTAAAAAACACATATGGTGGACATATGGTGCTAATAAGCTTAGAGTGATAAGCCAAGCACAAAATTTATAAATATACCTATACAGATACAATCATAGTTAAAATAAATGATACAAAGGAAAATTAAAGGATACTAGGATAGAGAATAATTCGTGGGGTAGAAGAGATATGTTAGATTCTGTGATCTTGGGGATCTAAGTTGGTTACATTGAAAAAATGACATTTAAGTTGAATCCTGAAAGATGAGTAGATTTGACAACTGTTTTCTACCAAACTCTATTCATGGTCCCCTGAACTTTCCAACAAGGCCTACTTCTGTGTTCATCTTCGCATTGTCCAATTTTAGCCAGATTCCTGAGAAGTCAATGGAACCAGAATCTCTCACCCTGGAAATATGATCAGATTCCTCATCCTCTACCACCCTCCACATAATATCTGAACACACAGGCTTGCCTTCCTGAAAATCCTGTAAGGTCATTTTGGTTGATTCCCTCCTCCTATCCCCCTTTTTCCCTTTATGTTTCCTTTCAATAATTTTTCATCCACTAAAGCCACAAAATGTTGGCTATAAATTCCATTTTTCCATGCTGTATGTAGAATTGACCCCAATTTCTCTCTTTCACTGTAAAATTCCATCGCTGCGGTTCCTACACCTATTGTGATAGCCCTCCCCTTGAATAAATTCTATTTCACTGCGCTTTAACGTTGTTACTGCATATCCCTTTTCTTTAACAGTTTTCATCATGTAAAGAATGGGGAAAAACTTCCGGAAATATGGTGACGTGAACGGACCAGCAGAAAAATTCCTCCCAACATTATATTTATTCACGAAAATACAGCAAATACAACTATCCTTAAAAGAGAGACCAGAATACACAGGAAAGTTCACAGCGTACAGGTACACCTGAGAGAACTTGGCAGCCGGTGAGGCAGACGGGATACGGAGCGGCGATCCAGTGGGACCGAGCGCTCCCCCCCACCAGAGCTCTGGCGGCCAGACACTCCAGACAGAGTACTCGGCACCTGGCGAGGCAGAACGGAAACGCGATCCAGCGAGACCAGAGCACCCCTCCACCCCAGCACTCTGGTGGGAGTCCCAGCAAAGCAGGTAAGGTAAGGAGCCACGACCCTGCGGACCGAGCGCTCCTCTTCCCCAGCTCTCCAGCGGGAGGAGAGGATTCAGAGCCGGGAGGGAGTGGAAGTCTGCGCCGGGAGTGCCGACACACAGCCTGCGGTGTAGCGGAGATAGGAGAGACAGAGTGCACAAGGTCCCAGCCCGGAACATGCAAGTTGCCCACGGCAGGATCCGGGAAGGAAAAAGAAAGGAGAAAAAAGGGAAGAAAAGCGCGGGCTCTACCTCAGCGGTCTTAAAGAGACAGGAGCTCAGTAGAGGGGCCGGATAGTGCCCCAAACTGAGCCCAGCACGCTGGGAGTCCTGGGGAGCTTTGGACCCCTTGGCTGGTGACTTGGAAAGGGTGCCTGCCATTGAGATCCCCACGGAGATAAACAGCTTCCCATTGTTCCCAACCCAGCCAGAACTATAGATGGCACTGGAATAGTGGAGCAACAGCGCCACCTACAGCACTCGCGTGGAACCCACTCTCAGTGGCTTTTTTTGTTGTTGTTATTGTTTTTCTCCAATTTCTTTCCTTTTTTCTTTCCCTCTCATTCAACAGCCTCCCATTCATTCTCACCCTGGCCACAGCTTTAAAGGGCCGTGTGGAGCAACGTGGCCATGGCTCTGGAATAGTGGAGCAATAGCGCCACCTACAGCATTCACACAGAAACCACCCCTGGTGGGCATTTTGGTGTTTTTTTTTATGGTTGTTGTTGTTTCTTTTTGTTGTTGTTGTTGTTGCTGTTTTCTTTTACGTGTTGCTGCTTTTTCTTTTTCTTTCTTTTCCTTTCTCACTCTCTCCTTTTACATTTTTATTATTAGTAGAAATTTCTTTTTTTTTCCTTTCAATCCTTTCTTATCTCTCCTTGCTACCAACAACCAATTCTATAGTCATGAGAAGACAGAAGAATATGATATAGACAAATCTTCAGACAAACACCACCCCAGAGAAAGAAGCTGAAGGAATGGACATGCACAGTCTTCCAAAAAAAGGATTCAGAATAAAAGTCATAGCCATGCTGATGGATCTACAGAAAAATGTGCAAGAGCTGAGGGAGGAAGTGAGGGAAGTGAGGAAAGACAATGCAGAAATGAGACAAGCCATCGACGGGCTCAACAGCAGATTGAATCAGGTTCAAGAAACATCAAGGAATTACAAGACAGGGACCAGGAATACAAAGAAGCTGAGGCAGAGAGAGATAAAAGGATCTCTAAGAATGAAAGAATATTAAGAGAACTGTGTGACCAATCGAAAAGGAGCAATATTCGCATTATAGGAGTACCAGAGGAAGAAGAGAGAGAAAAAGGGAAAGAAAGGGATAGAAAGTGTCTTTGAAGAAATAATTGCTGAAAACTTCCCCACGCTGGGGAAGGAAATAGTCTCTCAGTCCACGGAAGCCCACAGATCTCCCAAAACAATGGACCCAAAGAAGACAACACCAAGACACATAATAAACAAGATGGCAAAGATCAAAGACAAGGACAGAGTATTAAAGGCAGCTACAGAGAGAAAAAAGATCACCTACAAAGGAAAACTCATCAGACTGTCATCAGACTTCTCAACAGAAACCTTACAGGCCAGAAGAGAATGGCATGATATATTTAACGTAATGAAACAGAAGGGCCTCGAACCAAGAATATTGTATCCAGCACGATTATCATTTAAATATGACGGAGGGATTAAACAATTTCAAGACAAAAGAAAGTTGAGAGAGTTTGCCTCCCATAAACCACCACTACAGGATATCTTAAATGGACTCCTCTAGAGGGAAACACCCCTAAGGCTAAAAAGATGTCACCAGAGAAAATAAAATCATAGCAAAGAAAGCAGACCATCCAAATACCAACTAAAGGCAAAGAATAAAACACCTAATATATAAAGAAAGGAGGAGGAAGAATAGGAAGGGAGAAATAAAGAAACATCAGACGGCGTTCACAATAACTTAACAAGAAAGTTAAGTTAGATTCTAAGATAGTAAAGAAGCAATCTTTGAACCTTTGGTAACCACGAATCTAAAGCCTGCAATGGCAATAAGTACATGCCTATCAAAAATCACCCTAAAGGTAAATGGACTGAATGCACCAATCAAAAGACACAGAGTAACAGAGTGGATAAAAAAGCAAGACCCATCTATATGCTGCTTACAAGAGACTCACCCCAAACCCAAAGATATAAACAGACTAAAAGTGAAGGGATGGAAAAAAATATTTCAAGCAAACAACAAAGAGAAAAAAGCAGGAGTTGCAGTACTTGTATCCGATAAAATAGACTTCAAAACGAAGAAAGTAGCAAGAGATAAAGACGGACATTACATAATGATAAAGGGGTCAGTCCAACAAGAAGATATAACCATTATAAATATATATGCACCCAACACAGAAGCATCAGCATATGTGAAACAAATACTAACAGAAGTGAAGGAGGAAATAAACAGCAATGCAATTATTCTAGGAGACTTTAACACGCCACTCACTCCAAAGGATAGATCAACCAGGCAGAGGATAAGTAAAGACACAGAGGCACTGAACAACACACTAGAACAGATGGACCTAACAGATATCTACAGAACTCTGCACCCAAACGCAGCAGGATACACATTCTTCTCAAGTGCACATGGAACATTTTCCAGAATAGACCATATTCTAGGCCACAAAAAGAACCTCAGTAAATTCAAAAATATTGAAATCTTACCAACCAACTTCTCAGATCACAAAGGTATAAAACTAGAAATAAATTTCAGAAAGAAATCAAAAAGGCTCACAAATACATGGAGACTTAACAACATTCTCGTAATGAATCAATGGGTTAACGACCAAATCAAAACAGAAATCAAAGAATATATGGAGACTAATGACAACAACAACACAAAGCCACAATTTCTGTGGGACGCAGCGAAGGCAGTCTTAAGAGGAATGTACATTGCAATCCAGGCCCATTTAAAGAAGGAAGAACATTCCCAAATGAACAGTCTAAGGACACAATTATTGAAATTGGAAAAAGAAGAACAAATGAGGCCCAAAGTAACCAGAAGGAGAGACATAATAAAGATCAGAGAAGAAATAAATAAAATTGAGAAGAATAAAACAATAGAAAAAATCAATGAAACCAAAAGCTGGTTCTTTGAAAAAATAAACAAAATAGATAAACCGCTAGCCAGACTCATTAAGAGAAAAAGAGAATCTACACACATAAACAGAATCACAAATGAGAAAGGAAAAATAACGACGGACCCCACAGAAATACAAAGAATTATAAGAGAATATTACGAGCATCTATATGCCAACAAGCTGCAAAACCTAGAAGAAATGGACAACTTCTTAGAAAAATACAGCCTTCCAAGACTCACCAAGCAGGAAACAGAAAAACTAAACAGACCAGTCACCAGCAATAAAATTGAATCAGTAATCAAAAAACTACCCAATAACAAAAGCCCTGGACCTGATGGATTCACCTCTGAATTCTACCAGACATACAGAGAAGAAATAACACCCATTCTCCTTAAAGTTTTTCAAAAAAACAGAAGAGGAGGGAATACTTCCTAACTCTATCTATGAAGCCAGCATCACTCTAATACCAAAACCGGGCAAAGACCTCACTAAAAAATAAAACTACAGACCAATATCCCTGATGAACGTAGATGCAAAAATACTCAACAAAATATTAGCAAACCGAATTCAAAAATACATCAATTGGATCATACACCATGATCAAGTGGGATTCATCCCAGGGATACAAGGATGGTACAACATTCGAAAATCCATCAACATCATCCATCACATCAATAAAAAGAAGAACAAAAACCACATGATCATCTACATAGATGCTGAAAAAGCATTTGACAAAATTCAGCATCGATTTTTGATTAAAACTCTCAACAGAATGGGTATAGATGGCAAGTACCTCAACATCATAAAGGCTATATATGACAAACCCACAGCTAACATCATACTTAATAGCGAGAAGCTGAAAGCTTTTCATCTAAGATCTGGAACAAGGCAGTGGTGCCCACTCTCTCCACTGTTGTTCAACATAGTACTGGAGGTCCTAGCCATGGCAATCAGACAAAACAAAGACATACAAGGCATGCCGATTGGGAAAGAAGAAGGCAAATTTTCACTATTTGCAGATGATATGATACTGTACATAAAAAACGCTAAAGACTCCACTCCACAACTACTAGAACTAATATCTGAATTCAGCAAAGTTGCAGGACATAAAATTAACACACAGAAATCTGTTGCTTTCCTATACACTAATGATGGGCTAATAGAAAGAGAAATCAGAAAAACAATTCTATTCACAATTGCACCTAAAGAATAAAATACCTAGGAATAAACCTAACGAAAAAGTGAAAGACCTGTACTCTGAAAACTACAAGACACTCCTAGGAGAAATTAAGGAAGACACTAACAAATGGAAATGCATCCCATGCTCTTGGCTAGGAAGAATAAATATTGTCAAAATGGCAATACTACCTACAGCAATCTAGAGATTCAACGCAATCCCTATCAAACTACCAACAGCTTTCTTCAATGAACTGGAACAAATAATTCTAAAATTCATATGGAACCAGAAAAGACTCTGAATAGCCAAAACAATCCTGAGAAGGAGGAATCAAACAGGGGGAATTACACTCCCTGACTTCAAGCTCTACTACAAAGCCACAGTAATCAAGACAGTTTGGTACTGGCACAAAAACAGACCCACAAACCAGTGGAACAGAATAGAAAATCCAAACATTAACCCAAACACCTACAGTCAATTAATATTTGATAAAGGAGCCCTGGATATACAATGGGGAGATGACAGCCTCTTCAGCAGCTGGTGTTGGAAAAACTGGACAGCTACATGTAAGAGAATGAAACTGGACTACTGTCTAACCCCATACACAAAGGTAAACTCAAGGTGGATCAAAGACCTGAATGTAAATCATGAAACCATAAAACTCTTAGAAAAAACATAGGCAAAAATCTCTTGGACATAAACATGAGTGACTTCTTCATGAACAGATCCCCCCGGGCAAGGGAAACAAAAGCAAAAGTGAACAAATGGGACTATATCAACTTGAAAAGCTTCTGTACAGCAAAGGACACCATTAGTAGAACAAAAAGACATCCTACAATATGGGAAAATATATTCATAAATGATGTATCTGATAAGGGGTTGACATCCAAAATATACAAAGAACTCACGCACCTTAACAAACAAAAAGCAAATAACCCAATTAAGAAATGGGCACAGGACATGAATAGACACTTCTCTAAAGAAGAAATTCAGATGGCCAACAGGCACATGAAAAAATGCTCCACATCGCTAATCATCAGAGAAATGCAGATTAAAACCACAATGAGATATCACCTCACACCAGTGAGGATGGCCAACATCCAAAACACAAACAACAACAAATGCTGGCGAGGATGTGGAGAGAGGGGAACCCTCCTACATTGCTGGTGGGAATGCAAATTAGTTCAACCATTGTGGAAAGCAGTATGGTGGTTCCTCAAAAAAATCAAAATACAAATACCATATGACCCAGGAATCCCACTCCTAGGAATTTACCCCAAGAATGCAGCAGCCCAGTTTGAGAAAGACAGATGCACCCCTATGTTTATTGCAGCACTATTTACAATAGCCAAGAAATGGAAGCAACCTAAGTGCCCATCAGTAGATGAATGATTTAAGAAGGTGTGGTACATATACACAATGGAATATTACGCAGCCATAAGAAAACAAATCCTACCATTTGCAACAACATGGATGGAGCTGGAGGGTATTATGCTCAGTGAAATAAGCCAGGCCGAAAAAGACAAATACCAAATGATCTCACTCATATGTGGAGTATAAGAACAAAGAACAAAACAAAACAAAAAAACTGAAGGAACAAAACAGCAGCAGACTCACAGAACCCAAGAATGGACTAATAGTTACCAAAGGGAAAGGGACTGGGGAAGAAGGGTGGGAAGGGAGGGATAAAAGGGTAAAAGGGGCATTACGATTGGCAGACATGGGGGGAGAAGGGGGGGACTGTACAGCTCAGAGAAGACAAGTAGTGATTCTCTTCTCACTACACTGATGGGCAGTGACTGTAATAGGGTTGGTGGGGGGGCCCTGATGAAGGGAGTAGTTTAATCATCACAATATTGCTCATGTAATTGTAGGTTAATGATACTAAAATAAAATAAATTGTAAAAAAAAAAAGAAAAAAAAAAAAGAATGGGGAATAGCATCCCTGTAAGAGATCATTCTCTGCAAAGAACTGTAAGGAAGAATAAATTTTATGCATACAGAGTGAACAAAAAAAACAATATAATTATTAGAAATCATAGTTTAAAGTTTTTTATTAAGCCCATTTTGATTTTAAATTTAACCTATTATATCTTTTGTTTGTAGCACATTTTGTATGTAACACAATACTGTTTAAAAATATAATACTATTTTTTCCTTTTAGGAGGGGAAGCATCAAACACATGGAAAGTGAAATTACAAACAAGATATTTGAGTCTTATGATTTTAGTATAATTATACATTTTAATTATTAGGATCTGAAGAAGGCTTTTATATTCAAATTAATAAACCAGAATTGAATATTTCTAGAATTTTCAAATGAATGTGATTTATAATGGCACTACTTTGAATATTATTCATCTTTGAAAGGCATTCACAATGACTGCTACCTTTAGCAGAACCATATATATTCACTTCAATACTTATATTGCTTTATCATTTCACAAAAAGGAAAATTGACAAAGAGTAGTTAATAGTATGCATAATTTAACATTTTACGTTAGTGACATATTGGAAGAAAAACCGAGGCCTCCCGATAATTATAACCATGAAAAAAATGCTCTTAAAATGTATGACATTATGTTCGTCCTAGAAACAAATAAAATAATTTTCCCTTCTGTTATGTAGCACTGTCTGACTAAGAGATTTTTGGATTACGATTTCTCAGAGCTGTCTACTGGGAAAAAAATAATTCATATGTTTTTAAATATACTGTTAACTATAGTAGGCTAGTTTAAGTGATAGGGTTTAAATTTTGCATATTCATAGTGGCATAATCAATATATTGATAACATTTACATTCAATTAAAAGTCGAAAGGTATTAAGAGATTCAAGCATAGTCATGAAAAATCAGTTTGCTATTTTACTTTAGATTAAGAAAAGAGGTGAACTATAGATTGATTCATTGTGGTAAACATGATGAAAAAAATTAAAACAATGTTAAATGAGCTGTTGATAAAAAAACAATAGTTATTTTGAATAAAATAAAATTTGAAGTTTTAAAGTGATTCAGATACCCAATATCTAAGATATAGAGGTTTCCCCACACAACTAATAAGCAATTATTGGACACCAACTTGGTGTCCTAAAATTCAGCTCAATTCTGACAGAATCTACCCAGAGATAGCATCATGTCCCATGGGTTAAGGGTTCAGCCCCTCTAGAATGCTCCCCTCCACACACATATTACAGATACCAGTTGCAAGTCCAGGTTGTCCTCTATGCTTTTAACTGACTAACTATAAAATTGGAGATTCCAATTACCACTCTTGGGCATGATAATTTGCTAGAGTGGCTCACAGAATTCAAAGAAATATTTCATTTACTAGATTACTCATTTATTGTAAAAAGATGTAACTCAGAAACAGTTAGATGGAAGAGATGCGGCGAAAAGTATGGGAAAGGGAATGGATCTTCCATACCCTGGCTAAGCATGCCACTCTCCCCAGTCTCTCGGTGTTTACCAACCTGGAAGCTCTCCAACCCTTATGCTTCTGAGTTTTATGGAGGCTTCATTTACATAGGCATGATTGATTATACCATTGTGCATTAGCAATTGTTTCAACCTCCAGTTCCTCTCCCCTCAGAGATTTATAACTCATTATGATGGTATATTCTCTAATTACATGGTTGGTTCTCTTGCCAACCATGCCCCATTCTTAGGTGCTTTCCAAAAGGTACCTCATTAACATACAACCAGCTGTGGTGGAAAGAAGCTTGTTATGAACAAGACATTCATTTCACCTTTATGGCTGTGAAGCCATTTCAGAAAGTGAGGAAAAGAAACCAAATTTTATGACAAAAGATGATCCAATTGCTCTTATCTCTCAGAGATTTCTAAAGCTTTTGGAAGCTGAGAGCTAGAAACTATGGGTAAAGACCAAATATATGTGAAAAATAATTTTGATCCTCTGAATGGCCGAACATATTTCTTTATTAACAGTAAATTAATTAATAATATCTCTCCTCTAGTACTTCAGTGTTGCAATGTGGAAAAGAGATTCCATATATTTTGGGTGGAGCAACTAAAATGTTAGTAGTGAAGGGAAGAGAAAAATATTGTGTAATAATGAAAAACAATGTCCTTTAATTGAGCTAGTCTTAAAATGGAATGAACTGATTTAAAAGATAATAAAGTCAATACATACATTTAGGTATGATTATTTGTTTACATTTTAAATTAGATTTATATATTGGCTATTTGGATAATTAACATATATTTTCATTTTTATTTTAAATACTGGAAGAAGGATGAATATGTAGTTGCAAGTCAACTCTCTTCTGCTTACTACTTCACTGGTCTTTGTAAGTGGCAATCTCCCCATCTAACTAACATCTTATTTTCTCCCTAAAGCTACCTGGTTTTTGTCTCTCTCCTTTCATAAAGTAACAATTCCATACTAAAATATGATGTTTTTCATTTTGTTTTTAATTACCATAATATAATTATAAGAATTTTCAAGTTAATATACCTCTTTAGGCATTTATGTCAGTTATTTTGGCCATAAATTATTAGACAAATGAGGTAAATGGAAGTTTTAAACCAGAATTTCTTGCCAAGACTTGATAGTACTATGCATATAAGGACCTGTTTGCCCATCAATGTGATGTTTATACTGGTCCAGGGTAAAGGATGGAGAGGAAGCACCCATTCTCTACTCCCATCCATTCCTGATACATAATTGGTCAGGCATGCACCAGTCAACAGGGACCCACCCACAGAGTTCTTCCAAGAGAAAGAGGTTGGGGAAAGCAGAGTACACACTGAATCAAGAGGGACAGAGGAGCTTCCTAATAGAGCCAAGTGAGTGGGGGCAGAACATGCTGAGAGAGAGACAGAGCCATGAGAAATAAAAGCCCTTTCCCCTACCTTTCACCCTTGTTTTCCTTTGGTCTAAGTGGTACATAAAGAACTTGCCCCAGGCAGAGAATTCCCTTCCTCCTGGAGCCACAGCAAACAATTGAAGAGGCCGAAAAATTTCCCTTCATCCATTCTAGGTTCTTTGGCTGGTTTAATAATTAAATTGATATGTCAGATTAACAGGCAAAAAACAATTTTACTTATACAGAAACCCCATAAAAATATGACCCAAAGGACAGCCAAATAATTGAGGCCTATTTAACATCCTGAGCTAAGGAAAGAGACAGGGAACAAAAGGAAGGGAGGTCATTTATAGGAAGGGGAAAGATGTTTGGAAAATAAATATTGCCTCTGTTATACAGATAAGTTTCTTAGGTAAAAAGATATCTCTGGTAATATCTTTGTTGCTGATATGGGCCCCCTTTTCAGTGCAAACTTAGGCAGTTGAGGGGGAGATAAAGTCTTTCCTGAATCTGCTGGGTTTGATTGCCTTTAGCTTTAAATAATCCTTATGCCAAAGAGAAATATTTTGGGTTAGCAAAATCTGCCCTGCTTCACTACCATTACTTAAGAAGCCAATTGATCAATGCTCATCATACAAAGGACATGAAAACATAGGATAAATAAAACATTAGTATTAATTTGGATATGTATTTCACATAATTTCAAATTTCATAATATATCATTTTTGGTAATTACTTTTTTGGCTGAAATCATGATCATTGCAATTAAGAAAATGTTTATTCAGAGTCTTACTGAGGACCCTGAACCATGAGCAGCCCATCAGGGTGGGTTCTGATAAACTGCTTCAAAACCCCTTTGTTTGTGAACATCTTAAATACATTTTTTACAAGGGTTGGGTGCAGGGAAGAAGTTATGTCAATAATACATCAGGATAGCATCCTAATGAATATTTTGATGCTATCAATGGGTGAGAGGGAGCAAATTATATAAATTCTTTTTGGCAAAGTATTAATTAAAAGAAAAGAAATGGTCCGTGATTTCACTCAATGGACCATTTGATTTAATTTATGTTAACCCTTTTAAGACAGCATCCCTCTCATATTTAAACATCAAATATAAGTTATTTGAATAAATTGGGTATTGTTAAAATACCTATTTTAACAATAAAAATTTTTAAGCCTCAGTAAGCATGAAGAAAAATGCATTTTCTGGTTTTAAAATGGGTAAAATATATAGACAGACATAAGAGGATGCATGAAAGTGAGATAAATCAAATTTCATTTTTTCCAAATTAATGCTAGAATTCCAATTATACTCACTAAAAAATATTTCTCTATTTTTTCTTATCATGAAAAAAATCTTCTGTTAATAGACTTTGTGCAGTTTTATCTCTAAAATATTTGTTGTCAAATTTTTGTACTAAACACTGCACTGAGTACTGAGATATAAATGAGTGTCTAATGAAGACTTAACTTCACCCAGAGAGAGGTCTGGCCTTTGCTCCAGTGTTTGGGAAGTAACCAGTAAGCCTGAACATCAGGAGATACCCAAGTGGTAGGAATGTCCATGCTGTACCCCTTGGACCACATCAAATAGTTCATGCTAAAGGAGAAATTGGTGGTGGACCCATATACAGCGTGTGCTAATTAGACAACTGAGGATGGAAACTGGCCATACCAGAAAAACCAAACGTGATTAGAAGTTTGATGTTTTGATCTATGTGATATCAACCCCACCTCCAGGGATGAGAAAGGGGGAAGCTTCAGATTGAAGTCAAGTACATAGGCATAATTAATAAATCTTTGACTATGTAATGAGTTTAGGATTGCAACCTATGCCAGGAAGGTAATGCATCCTTGAGAACAACCAAAGCTTTTATACCTCTACCTTTACTATAAATTCTGGAACTCCTATTTGTCATCCCACTTGGACTTCAGTAGGCATTTGAAAAAAAGTATACTAAAAAACAAGATTTCTTCATCTGAGCTCACTCTCCTATAGAAGCTCTCCAACTGTGTGAGTGATACACAATTGTCCCTGCATTTTAGGCTCAAAACTTGGTATCATCCCTGATTGGTTCCTTTCTCCTGGACTCCACAAGTCAGTCAATAAATGCTGGCCAACCTCTCAAAAATTTCACTTCAAACTCAGGCCAAAATACTATCATTCACCCTTGAATTAATACAAGGTACATAGACAAGGTCAAAGCTGTACTATGGCTTATTTCACATAGAATAAAACAAAATTCTCACCCATAGTCTGTAAGGCCCTCCATGGTGAGCCTTTCACCAGATTTCTGCCCTCATCTTCTATTTTCCCTCACAGTTTCTTCAAGAAGTCTGGCCTCTTGGCTTTACCCAAACAGGGCAAATCTGATTCCTACTCCAAATTTTTGAAACGGATGTTTTCTCTTCCTTGAAACCTCTTCCTCCAAAGATATAATAAGAAAAATGAAATTGTGTAAGATTAAAAAGACGGTACTGTTATGTTTTGATATATTTTGTTTTTATTGGTTTATTTATTTTTTATTAAGGTATCATTGATATACAATCTTATGAAGGTTTCACATGAGCAACGTTATGGTTACTACAATCCCTCCTGTTATCAAGTCCCCACCACATACTCCATTACAATTTACTGTCCATCAGCATAGTAAGATGCTATAGAGTCACTACTTGTCTTCTCTGTTCTATACAGCCTTCCCATGTCCACCCTATATTATGTGTGCTAATCATAATATGCCTTAAGCCTCTTCACCCTCCCTTCCCACTCATCCTCTCCAAAACTTTTCCCTTTGGTAACCATTAGTCTATTCTTGGAGTCTGTGAGTCTGCTGCTGTTTTGTTCTTTCAGTTTTTGCTCTGCTTTTATACTCCACAGATGAGTGAAATCATTTGGTACTTGTATTTCTCCACCTGGCTTACTTCACTGAACATAATACCCTCTAGCTCAAACCAAGTTGCTGCAAATGATAGGATTTGTTTTCTTCTTATGGCTGAATAATATTCCACTGTGTATATGTGCCACATTTTCTTCATCCATCTACTGATGGACACTTAGGTTGTTTCCGTATCTTGGCTATGGTAAATAGTGCTATAATAAACATAAAGGTGCATATGTCTTTTTGAATCTGGGATCTTTTTTTCTTCAGGTAAATTCCCAGAAGTGGAATTCCTGGGTCAAATGTTATTTCTATTTTTAGTTTTTTAAGAAACTCCATTTTGCTTTTCACAATGGTTGAACTAATTTACATTTCCACCAACAGTGTAGAAGGGTTCCCCTTTCTCCACATCCTCGCCAACATTTGTTGTTGCGTGTCCTTTGGATGTTGGCCATACTAACTGGTGTGAGGTGATATCTCATTGTGTTTTTAATTTGCATTTCCCTGATGATTAGCGATGTGGAGCATCTTTTCATGTGCCTATTAGCCATCTGAATTTCTTCTTTGGAGAAATGTCTGTTCAGATCTTCTGCCCATTATTTAATTGGGTTATTTGCTTTTTGTGTGTTGAGGCAGGTGAGGTTTTTATTTATTTTGGATGTTAACCCCTTATAAGATATTTCATTTATGAATATATTCTCCCATACTGTAGGATGTCTTTTTGTTCTACTGACGGTGTCCTTTGCTGTACAGAAGCTTCTTAGTTTGATGTAGTCTCATTTGTCCATTTTTGCTTTTGTTCCCTTGCCTAAGGAGATATGTTCATGAAAAGTTGCTCATGTTTATATTCAAGAGATTTTTGCCTATGTTGCCTTCTAAGAGTTTTATGGTTTCATGACTTACATTCAGTTATTTGATTCATTTATAATTTACTTTTGTGTATGGGGTTAGACAGTAATCAAGTTTCATTCTCTTACATGTAGCTGTCCAGTTTTGCCAACACCAGTTGTTGAAGAGGCTGACATTTTTCCACTGTATATTTATGGCTCCTTTGTCATATATTAATTGGCCATATATGTGTGGGTTTATATCTGGACTCTCTATTTTATTCCATTAATCTACAGCTCTGTTCTTGTGCCAGTACCAAATTGTCTTGATTACTGTGGATTTGAAGTAGAGCTTGAAGTTGGGGAGCATAATCCCCCAGCTTTATTCTTCATTCTCAGGATGATTTTGGCTCTTCAGGGTATTTCGTGGTTCCATATGAATTTTATGACTATTTCTTCCAGTTTGTTCAAGCTGTCAGTATTTTGCTAGGGATTGCATAGAATCTGTAGATTGCTTTAGGCATGATGGCCGATTTGACAATATTAATTTTTCCTACCCATGAGCATGGGATGTATTTCTACTTATTGGTGTCTTCTTTAATTTTTCTCAAGAGTGTCTTGTAGTTTTCAGGGTAAAGGTCTTTCACTTCCCTGGTTAGGTTTATTCCTTTAGAATTTTATTATTTTTTATGCAATTGTGAATGAAATTGTTTTCCTGATTTCTCTTTCTGCTAGTTCATAAGTATATGGGAATGCAACAAATTTCTCTGTATTAATTTTGTATCCTGAAACTTTGCTGAATTCAGATATTTTCTAGCAGTTTGGGGGCGGATTCTTTAGGGTTTTGTATGTACAATATCATGTCATCTGCAAACAGTAACAGTTTAACTTGTTCTTTTCTGATCTGGATGCCTTTTATTACTTTGTGTTGTCTGATTGCTGTGGCTAGGATCTCCAGAACAATATTGAATAAAAGTCAAGAGAGTAGACATCCTTGTCTTGTTCCTGATCTTAGAGGAAAAGCTTTCAGCATTTCACTGTTACGTATGATGTTGGCTGTGGGTTTGTCATATATGGCCTTTATTATCTTGTTACTTGCCCTATATGTGCATTTTGTTGAGGGTTTTTATCATGAATGGATGTTGAATTTTGTCGAATGCTTTTTCAGCATCTATGGAGATGATCATGTGATTTTTGTCCTTTCTGTTGATGTAGTGGATGATGTTGATGGATTTTCAAATATTGTACCATCCTTGCATCTCTGAAATAGATCCCACTTGATCATGATCTATGATCTTTTTGATGTATTTTTAAATTTGGTTTGCTAATATTTTGTTGAGTGTGTTTTCATCTCCTGAGTATGTGTTGATCATGGATATTGGTCTGTAATTTTCTTTTTGTGGTGTCTTTGCCTGGTTTTGGTATTAGAGTGATGCTGGCTTCATAGAATAAGTTTGAAATAATTCCCTCCTGCTGAAATTTTTGGAAGAACTTAAGGAGGATGGGTATTAGATCTTCACTATATGTCTGATAAAATTCAGTAGTGAAGCCATCTGGTACAGGAGTTTTGTTCTTAGGTAGCTTTTTGATCACCAATTCAATTTCATTGCGGGTCATTACTCTGTTCAGATTTTCTGTTTCTTCCTGGGTCACTCTTGGAAGGTTGTATTTTTATAGAAAGTTGTCCGTTTCTTCTAGGTTACCCAGTTTTTTAGCATATAATTTTTCATAGTACTCTCTCATAATTCTTTGTATTTCTGTGGTGTCTGTGGTGATTTTTCCTTCCTCATTTCTGATTCTGTTTATGCATGTAGGCTCTCTTTTTTCCTAAGTCTGGCTAGGGGTTTATCTATTTTCTTTATTTTCTCAAAGAAACAGTTCTTGGTTTCATTAATTCTTTCTATTGTTTTATTCTCAATTTTATTAATTTATTTTCTGATCTTTACTATGTCCCTTCTTCTACTGTCTTTGGGCCTCTCTTGTTCTTTTTCCAGTTTCATTAATTGTGAATTTAGACTTCATTTGGGATTTCTTCCTTTAATAAACAGGCCTGAATTGCTATATACTTTTCTTTTAGAACTGCCTTCACTGTGTCCCACAGAAGTTGGGGCATTGAGCTGTTGTTTTCATTTGTCTCCAATATATTCCTTGATATCTGTTTTTATTTGGTCATTTTTCCATTGATCACTTAGGCATATGTTGTTAAGCCTCCATATGTTGGTGGTCCTTCTTGTTTTCTTTGCACGTTATATTTCTACTTTCATACCTTTTTGATCTTAGAAGTGGGTTGGTACAATTTCAAACTTTTAAATTTACTGAGGCTCTTTTTGCGGCCTAGTATGTGATCTATCCTGGAAAATGTTCCATGTGCACTTGAGAAGAATGTGTACCCTGCTGCTTTTGGGTGTAGAGTTCTGTAGATGTCTGTTAGGTCCATCTGTTCTAATGTGTTGTTCAGTGCCTCTGTGTCTTTACTTATTCTCTGTCTGGTTCATCTGTCCCTTGGAATGAGTAGTGTGTTGAAGTCTCCTAAAACAAATTCATTGTATTCTGGTTCTCTCTTTAAGTCTGTTAGTATTTGGTGTACATATTTTGGTGCTCCTATGTTGGGTGCATAGATATTTATAATGGTTATATCCTCCTGTTGGACTGACCCCTTTAACATTATGTAATGTTTTTCTTTGTCTCTTGTTACTTTCTTTGTTTTGAGGTCTATTTTGCCTGATACAAGTACTGCAACACCTACTTTTTTCTCCCTGTTATTTGCATGAAATATCTTTTTCCATCCGTTCACTTTTAGTCTGTGTATGTCTTTGGGTTTGATGTGAGTCTCTTGTAGGAACCTATAGATGGGTATTGCTTTTTTATCCATTCTGTAACTCTGTGTATTTTGATTGGTACATTCACTTCATTTACATTTAGGATAATTATCGATAGATATGTACTACTGTCATTGCAGGCTTTGGATTCATCGTTGATGGTACTTTTATTTTTGACAGAATGGGTAGGAGAGTGTTAACTCGGTGACATTGTAAAGAGACACAGTCATATGATATTATCTACATAAATATATACATATTTATATTGACATTACAAACATCATTACATTGCTCGTAGTAGCTAGCTCCATTTCCATATTTCAAACTCCTTTTTCTGAAAGTGAGAAATATGACTTCCATTGTTTTCAATACAGGTACTTAAAAACCTTCAGCCCTACTGTATATTAGCAATCTTCCATGTCCGTTCAGTTGCCTTAACAGCACTCAGTTCCAACTCACTGCCCCTAGCCCACCTCTTGTGTACTAGCCTGGGTTCCTACAGCCCTGCCAGACTGCCTCTAACCATAGTGTCCCACTTTACTCTGCACCTATTAGCCCTTTTATGAAGATGATTTTCCAGCTTTGCTAGAGCTCCAATACCTGATCTGGTCTACCCACCATGGGTCTCCACCCACTCTCCCCATGTGGATTTTTTTTGCTTGCCTTTTCATAATGGCTTTAACCTGAAGTAGATTTTAATTGCTGTCATGAAGAGATAAGAATAATATACCCAATATGTCAAACTCTCTTCATTTATAAAGAGGAAATACAAAATAAAAATATCCTTACAGGGCCAGCAAGAATACTTTGAAACATGATGTAAAAGAGACTTTTTATTTGAGTAATTAGAAGGATATGGACCATAAGCTATTTAAAGGGGTAGCTGAATATAATTTTATTATGCCCCTGAATTATGTTCCACTCGAAATTTTTTAATGTACTCTGAAATATTAATTGCTACATAAGAGAACTTCAACAGATGAAATGAACCATAAAAGAAATAAAACAAATAAATATAATACTGATTGAGATAAAAAGAATGTAATGAACCTAAAAATCTAATGTGATAAAAAAATATATAACAGCTGAAACTCACAAAATTGAATCAAAAATATATTTGGAAAAATCCTTTTTAGAAAACACCCTTACCCTTTTTAATACCTCTGAAATGTTGTCAGTTTGATTCCCTTATTTTTATACCCCAAGCCCTCTTTCCCCATTAACCCTCAGTGATAAGCATGTAACTCAGGCCTAGCAAATCATAATACCCAGCTCTCAACAACGAATGCTACAAGCCATGCCAACATTATCCCATCAGTGATAACTAAAGGTCTTCTGTGGAAATCTTGTTTGGAAGCTTAGAGGAAAAAAACCCTCAACTGAATCTAGAAAGCAAAGAAAGTTGCTTATGGCTTAACTGCCACACAATGGTTTTTCTGCTCTGAGAATTAAGAAAGTATGATAAGAGATAAAAGGCAGATAAAAAGAGAAAGAAAGCAAAAGACACTTCATTTGGTATGTCTTGGTCCTAGCTCCCAAGATCTGGCCTTCAACACTCTGAGCTGCCACTACTGAGTTTGTTGCACAAACCAGTATGTTCAGCCCATTGTCTACCCTCCACCTCTTTGCCATGTCTCCTGTGAAGCCAAGTATCTCCTAAACCTTCATCTGAAAAGTATGTTTGCTATATCGAAATGAAACATGTATTGACAAGCACTTCAAATAAATGTTCTCTTACATACAGTCAGTTGACTACCAAATAATATCCTTATTCACTAATTTTAGTCTAAAAGCCAAATCTTTATGAAGGGGAGCAAAATCTGTCACACAAAAAGGTGCCTCACTGACATATTTTGCTGTGTTATTTTAGGCCAATTTTTTTTTAAACAGTAGGCTTGAGAGAAACTCTGAAATCCAAGCATAAGTTATACTTTTGTAAGAGACATTTACATTTATAAGGAAAGTCTCCATTTGTAAGGGTGCCTCCCTCTCTGCAACTGTACCAGGAAGAGGGGAATTATTCCATGTCTACAAGCTCATCAGTGGAGAAGACACTGACAAATCTGCACAACATCTTCGTCCTTGTTTACTGTGCTTTTCCTGGTAACCGCTGTAGGGGCAGAAAAGTTTTCCCTTCTTCTGGTCCAATAATTAAATTGATATAAGACATATTAACAGGAGAAAAACATACAAAAGCTTAAAAACTTGTATGCCTCCTGTATACTGTGATGCAATCAGAAAAACTGAGCAACTCCTGAAGTGGCCAAAGCCATCAGCTTAAATACTATCTTCAACTAAAGACAAAAGAGTTTGAGGCAGGGAGACCCTGAGCAGATCTAGGTATGCCATGCTTGGAATTCTCACCTACAAAAAGGTGAAGTAATAAATGCATGCTACTTTAACATAAGTATTTTGTAATGTGTTACACAATAAAAGGAAACTTGGATAATCTGTCCCTTAGTCAACCTAGGGGTATCTACAAATCCTATATATGATTGGGAGCATGCTAAGTAATAGTCTGTGCAATAATCTTCATAATATTTAGAATTTTTCTATTAAAAAAGTCTAATTCCTATTGCAGGAACGATGGGAACTGCAAACAAGGAGTCAGGACACTGAGACATTAGGCGAGAAGCAGTTTATTAGCGCCAGCTCTGGCTCAGCAGATTCATATTCTGAGTGCAGCGGGGCCATGACTTTTATACATTCACTGCAAGTGTAAAGGAGAGTCAGCCCCCAGGAATGTTGCAGCGGGCCTACATGACTATGATCAACAAGCTCTTCTGTAACACTGGGTCCCAGTGAGGGGAGGAATTGTTACATTGCTTCAAACTCAGGCACCCTGGTATTCCTCTGCGTTCTTAAAGCCTTAAAGAAACATTGTCCCCTTTTTTGGCTTCCTACCACACTGTTTCACAGAGATTTTTAGGCAATTATATCAGATTGCTATTGGGGAAATCATATAAAAAGCAAAGAAAAGGCATCATAAACTATGAATAAAAAGAATCTTTTATACTATGACAAAAATCATCTATCTCATAACAAAGGCAAAATCATAGATAAAGCTGACAGTAGAAAAACCAGACATTGATGGCAGAAATCACCAACTTGTGTTTAAAGTAGTTTTTATGTCCCAACAATTCAGTCATAAAGAAAAACAAACAGCCATACATATATTGAAAAAGGGAACAAATAACAAGACAGTGATGGCTTGTTTAAAATAGCTCTATCTCAAAACACTTCAGTTACAAAAAAATAATCTTATATATATTGAAAATAAAAACAATTATTTTTTTCTACAGAAGAAATTCTTGTCTGCAAAATCTAAGTAAATTACATAAAACAGGATTCTTATTGGAATTCATAATATATTTGATTAAAATTCTTAATAAAATAATTTTCTATAAACAGCATATTTGACAAGTTAGAAATATAATAGACCTTAATCCTATTCATAATAACAATAAAAATATAAAACACCCAGTAAAAAATAATTACAGGGTTATAGGTATACAGTTATGCAGATAAGAAAGCAAGCATGGGAATGAACACATATTCCTAAATTTCTATATTAAATAGTTTGATAATTGTTCAATTACTCATTTTATTATATATTTTTAAAATTTCAATTTAAGTTTATCATTGTTATGGGGTTCAGGGCAGGCCACAACAGAATATGTTTCTCTGGTATGGGGATTATTTCTAGATGAACAAGCAAGATATAATAGACTGAAGAAGAGCTTTTTACCTGCCACTCAACTGCCTAAAAGAATTTAGATGGGGGCTTGTACTAGGAAAAGAGCTATTACCATAGATACTTTTTACATCAGGAAGATTTATTTTGTGGAATGGCAAACATTTGTTCACCAAATATCTGCTCTTACACTTTGCTGTGAATTGTTTTCCTGACATTTGAAGCCCCAGATCCCTAGCCCCTTCTCCTTAGCCCAGGATTGCCCATAAACTTCAAATGCCTGCCTGACTGAGGGCTTCTCACATCTCTGTGGGGCTCCCATATGTGCAACATTAAACTTGTTTTTCTCCTGTTAACCTTTCTTACATCAGCATGATCAATACAGCAATCAAAAGAACCTAGAAGGGAAGAGAAAAAGTTTTTTCTCTCTCTACTTTTGGAACTAATAGGGATCCTCAATTATTCAATCAGATTGATCCCTTTTTATTGCCATACTGCACTTGATTCTCCTATTATAATCTGCCATCATTTATTTTGTGTTAATTATGTATATTTTTTATTTATGTATGATCTAACAAAATGTGATTTCTTTTTCATGGGCATATATTTAATTCCATGTTTGTTTTTTATGTCTCCACATTTGTTTTCATACAGCAATCTTGTTTTAAACATAACTCTGTTGCTATGTGTGCATATAATTCATTTACTTCTAATTGTTGCATAATAAATAATTGTATGCACCTACCATATTTTATCTATCCATTCTCTAATAATAGAAATTTATATCACTCGAAATCTCTGTGCTCTATATTCAGTAACAACATGGCTATATTATAATTATGACTATGTTTAATTTGCATAAGTATTGCTAGTTGATCTCCAGAATGGCTGTTCTCTAGTTTCCAGCCAGTGATGCATTGGGATCCCCTTTTCCATTATTGATCAACAATTCAAATTTTGTCTTCTAATTTTTGCCAGTTTAGTAGATATTAAGTGATATAATTTTATTTTAATTTTCATGTCTGAATATTCTTTTGAACAGATGCATTATTGTAATAAGTTTCCTTTTATGAATTGTGTATTTGTATCAATTATCCATTTTTCCCTTGTCTTTGACTTCTTGTTGATTTGCATATGTCTGTATATTTTAGACATTAATCATGTTTTAGTTTTAAATATTGTAAATATTTTCTTAAATTTGTTATCTTTTTGTTATTTTGTGATATGATTTATTAAAGATAAATCTTTAATTTTATAACTCATTAATATTTTGCATTATGCTTTGCTTTTTAATTTTTACAAGATTTAATTTATTTTATTGTGGTTAAATAAAAAATAAAAAATAACACTTAACATGAAGTCTACTCTCTTAACAAGTTATTAAGTGTACAATATTTTTGACTACCAGTAGTACAATGTCATACAACAGGCCTATAAGCATACATCTTGCTTAAGTAAAACTTTGTGCATTTTGATTAATAACTCTTCTTTTCCTCCTCTCTTCAGGTCCTGGCAACCACCAGTCCATTCTTTGATTCTATTAACAATATTACATACCTCATATAAGTACAACCATACAATATTTATCTTTCTGTAATTGGCTTATTTCACTGAATTTTTATTTAAAAAGTTGCTCCCCATCCTAGGTCACTAAAATAATCCATATTTGCTAAACTGCACAGATTGCCCTTAAATCAAAGGTCAAAGTGAATATTCTTGAAAGTAGAGAGGACTTAATACACATTTTAATGTGGAAGTGACAACCATTCAACATACCTTATTAACCATTTCATGATTGAAAGAATAAAAAGTTTAGGAATATTGACTTTGTGTAAAAAGTTAAAAATAAATAAATATTTTTAAAAGGATAGATTATTATTTTTTAAATATACCAAAAATTTTACATTTAACACAAATCTTTTTCTAAGACTCCAAGAGTTCTGCTGAGAAGCTATAAATGCTAAAAGCTTGAGATATTACATAATCTTACAGATTTGTAATCCGCTATAATTTATATTGAGACCCAATATCTACCTATACAAGTATGTATTTTTGTTGACATCTTACACAGATCTTTTGAAATGTTTGAAGTGGAGATGTCCATCTATCTTCCCTTTCTGCCTGCCACCCAAATGTAGGATATTTTACACTCTATAATTCTTCTGAACAAGAGATGCTACAATCAGTTGTTGCACCAATGCTTACGGAAGAACTAGGTAGACTTCTGTGGCCAATTCATGTATATTTATACTTCTTAAATATGGTGGGTAGCTAATTCTAAACACATGTTTGCCAAAGACAGTGAAAGCAAAAGGTATTATACATAAAAGGAAAAACACTTTTTTATACATAGTTTAGAATATGTGATTTTCTCTGTATCAAGAGGAGGGTACATTTTTTTAAACACATCCCTGGGCTCTTCTAATAATTATATTCCTCAGGAACTTCTGGATGAAAGAGTTATTGTTCTGAATTGCATTTTTATTGTTTCAATTTTCTAAAATATTTCTTCTTTAAAGTAAATGACCATCCAGCAGAACATTAATAACAAAGAGTTTCACATGTCACTCTCTTCATTGACTTTCAAATGCAATCATTCTTATCTTTGAACATAGAACTACACAGTGAATTGCATTCTAGACAGCAATTCTCATCAAGCAGTCATGTGAAGAGCTAGTTCTGTTTCTAATTCATATTTGAAGACTGCAATTGAAAAATACCATATTTCGTATGCAAGGTTAACTCTATCCTTTAGCCATAAAAACACTATTTTTTTATAACTGAGGAATAAGAATTAAAGTCAATCAAGGAGTCCCTATCAGAAAAACTGAAAATCTGAATCAAACAGTGAAAGTATGAATAACCAAATGACTTAAAACAATTGGGATTAAAGATGGTAGCATAAGACATGAGACAGAGGCTTCCTCCTAAAACCACATATAATATGAAAATATAACTAATACACTACTCCTGAAAGAGCAACAGGAAAGAGGACTGCACCAAACTGCATACACCTGGAGACAAGAGCAGACCTCATGGAATAGGGTAATGTACTAAAGCTGTGGCTCTGCGGGATCAAAGCCCTTCCCCCACCCCAGCTCACCGATGATAGGAAGAGGAACTGAGCAGGAATGGAGTGGAGATATGGGACTACTGAATACCTAACTCCAGAGATCTGTTCTGGGAGCACAAACCTACATTCCATGGTACTTGCATGATACTCTGGTAATTAGTGGGTTGGAAAGCTAAGACAGGCATAATTCCTGGAGACACTGAGATTCCAGCTGCTTGTGGAAATCAGGGCTCCATATCCAGCTGCTCTGAGACAAAAGAAAGGTGGGTAGTCTGAGAGACTTCCTAACAAGGAAGCCCTTAGGAAGAGGGCTGCTAAAGGGGCAAGGATTTCACAGAGCTTACTGCTCAGGATAAAGGACAGGTACACAATATTGCCCAGGTGCACTCTGCCCAGAAGGTTGGGAGCTTTCACAATCTTCAGGTGCTCCAGCTCCCTGGTTGTCTTACACTACTCCAAGAACCCCCTACACGATAGGCAGCCTACTGCAACTTTATCCTGTTCAGCCCGACCTAGCTTGCAAACCAGCAAACCCTACCCTGGCATTAGGCCAGCCAGAGGGAAGATATGTCTACAGCAACAACAAATGCAAAGCATAGCATCTTATACCTGTGTGCTTTGCTCACTATTTCAGGCAGTGGAGACAGACATAGCAGCCAGGAAGCAGGAAATAGCTCTTTACTCCCCCCAGGCACCAATACCACTCTCTTGTGACCCCCAACATTGCTTTAGGGGCTGAGCAGCTCTAGAGAGTAGAGTTTCTGGGCACTAGAGGGTGCTATACACAAATATGAAACACCAAAGGAACCTGGTTCAGAGTAAAATTATTAATACAACTCCAGAGAAAGATTTAAATGATATTAAACTCATGACTCTCCCTGAAAGGGAGTTCAAAATAAAAATCATTAACATGCTCATGGAGGTACAGAAAGATATTCAAGAACTCAGGAATGAACTCTGGTTGGAGATCCAATCATTCAAGAGCACAATGGATGGTATTAAAAGCTGATTGGATGTGCTGGAGGAGACGATAAATGAAATAGAAACTAGAGAAGAGGAATACAAAGAAGCTGAAGTACAGAGAGAAAAAAGGATCTCTAAGAATGAAAAAATATTGAGAGAACTGTGTGACCAATCCAAACACAACAATATTCACATTGAAGGGGTACCAGAAGAAAAAGAGAAAGAGAAAGGGATAGAAAGTGTCTTTGAGAAGTTAATTGCTGAAAACTTCCCCAGTCTGGAGGAGGAGATAGTCTCTCAGGCCATGGAGGGGCACAAATCTCCCAATACAATGGACCCAAGGAAGACAACATCAAAACATATAGTAATTAAAATGGCAAAGATCAAGGATAAGGACAGACTATTAAAAGAAGCCAGAGAGAGAAATAAGATCACATACAAAGGAAAGCCCATCAGGCTATCATCAGGCTTCTCAACAGAAACTTTACAGGCCAGAAAGACGTGGCATGATATATTTAATGCAACGATTCAGAAGGGCCTTGAATGAATAATACTCTATCTGGCAAGATTCATATTTAAACTTGAAGAAGGGATTAAACAATTTCCATATAAGCAAAAGCTGAGAGAATTAACCTCCCACAAACCATCTCTACAGTGTATTTTGAAGGGATTGCTATAGATGGCAGTGTTCCTACAGTTTAATAGCTGTCACCAGAGGTAATAAAGCCACAGTTAAGAAAGTAGAACAGCTAATTACTAAGAAAATGAAAAATTAAATTAACTATCCCCAAAGTTAATCAAGGGATAGACAAACAGTAAAGAATATGATACCTAATATATAAAGAATGGAGGAGGAAGAAGAAGAAGAAAAAAGAACCTTTAGATTGTGTTTATAATAGCATATTAAGTGAGTTAAGTTAGACTCTTATATAGTAAGGTAGTTAACCTTGAACCTTTGGTAACCACGAATCTGAAGCCTGCAATGCCAATAAGTACATATCTATCCATAATTACCATAAATGTAAATGGACTGAATGCACCAATCAAAAGACATAGAGTCAGGGAGTTCCGGAAAGATGGCAGCGTGAGCAGGGCGGTGGAAATCTCCCAAAACTATATATATCTATGAAAATACAGCAAATACAACTATTCCTAAAAGAGAGACCAGAATACACAGGAAAGCACACAGCGTGCATCTGCACCTGAGAGAACTTGGCACCCAGTGAGGCGGGTAAGATATGGAGCCGTGACTACTCCCACACCCCAGCAGACCGGTGGGAGGAGAGGATTCAGAGCTGGGAGGGAGCAGAAATACAAGCCTGTGAAATAACCAGCACTGGTGATCTGCACCAGGAGCACTGACACACATCGCGCGGTGTAGTGGACATTGGAGAGGCAGAAGGTGCGGATTTTGAGCTGGGAACATGCCCAGAACCTTGCACATGGCTCCTGGGACAAAAGAAAAGCATGCACCTCTTTCAGGGTTCTTACGATCATCCCAGAAACTCAGCCCATCAGGCTGGGAGTCCTGAGGAATTCAGACCCCTTGGCTGGTGACTAGGAAAAAGTAGCTGCACTGAAAATTCTCACAGAGAATAATAGCCTCCCATACGTACCCGCCCAGGTCAGAGTTTCAAAAGGCCCAGTGGAGCGACATGGCCGTGGCCACAGAATAGTGGAGCAACAGCGCCACCTACAGCATCCTTAGAGAAACTACTACGAATGGGCTTTTTTGTTTCCCCTTACTTTTCTTTTCTTTTCTTTCTTTTCCTTCTTTCTTTTTTTTCTCTTTTCTTTCTCTTCCTTCTTTTCTTCTTTTTTTTTCTTTTTTTAAGTCTTAAATTGTCCAGCTGACATACATGGCACCTGCCAGTAACCACTTCTATCACCATGAAAAGACAGAGGAATACAGTACACACCAAGCTCATCCAGACCCAGACCACACCAGAGAGGGAGACTGAAGGGATGGAAATGCACAGTCCTGAAAAAGAATTCAGAATAAAAGTCATAACCATGCTGATGGATCTACAGAAAAATATACAAGAGCTGAGGGAGGAAGTGAGGGAAGTCAGGAAAGACAATGCAGAAATGAGATAAGCCATCGACGGGCTTAGCAGCAGACTGGATGAGATGCAAGAAACTATTAATGCAATAGAAATCAGAGAACAGGAATACAGAGCAGCTGAGGCAGAGAGATATAAAAGGATATCTAGGAATGAAAGAATATTAAGAGAACTGTGTGACCAATCCAAATGGAACAATATTTGCATTATAAGAGTACCAGAGGAAGAAGAGAGAGAAAAAGGGATAGAAAGTGTCTTTGAAGAAATAATTCCTGAAAACTTCCCCATGCTGGGGAAGGAAATAGTCTCGCAGTCCACAGAAGCCAACAGATTTCATAACACGGGGGACCCAAGTAACACACCACCAAGACACATAATAACTAAAATGGCAAAGATCAAAGGTAAGGACAGAGTATTAAAGGGAGCTAGAGAGAGAAAAAAGATCACCTACAAAGGAAAACCCATCAGACTATCATCATACTTCCAACAGAAACCCTACAGGCCAGAAGAGAATGGCATGATATATTTAATGTAATGAAACAGAAGGGCCTCAAACCTAGAATATTGTATCCAGCATGATTATAATTCAAATATGATGGAGGGATTAAACAATTTCCAGACAAGTGAAAGCTGAGAGAATTTGCCTCCCATACACGACCTCTACAGACATCTTAAAGGAACTGCTTTAGAGGGAAGCACTCCTAAGGTGTCACCAGAGGAAAAAAAATCATAGTAAAGAAAGCAGACCATCCAAATACTAAGTAAAGGCAAAGAACAAAACACCTAGTATATAAAGAATGGAGGAGGAAGAATAAGAAGGGAGAGAAATAAATAAACATCAGACTGTGTTTACAATAACTTAACAAGAAAGTTAAGTTAGACTGCTAGATGGTAAAGAAGCAACCCTTAAAATTTTGGTAACCACGAATCTAAAGTAAGCAATGACAATAAATACATATCTATCAATAATCACCCTAAATGTAAATGGACTGAATGCACCAATCAAAAGACACAGAGTAACAGAATGGATAAAAAAGCAAGACCCATCTATATGCTGCTTAAAAGAGACTCACCTCGAACCCAAAGATATACACAGACTAAAAATGAAGGGATGGAAAAAGATTTTTCATGCAAACAACAAAGAGAAAAAAGCAGGTCTTGCAGTGCTTGTATCAGACAAAATAGTCTTCAAAATGAAGAAAGTAGCAAGAGATAGAGAAAGACATTGCATAATGATAAAGGGATCAATATTACAAGAGGATATAACCATTATAAATATATATGCACACAATACGGGAGCACCGGCATATGCGAAACAAATACAAACAGAATTAAAGGAGGAAATAGACAGCAATGCATTCATTTTAGGTGACTTCAACACACCACTAACTCCAAAGGACAGATCAAACAGACAGAAAATAAGTAGAGGCACTGTAAAACACACTAGAAGAGATAGACCAAAGAGACATCTACAGAACTCTACACCCAAAAGCAACAGGATACACATTTTTCTCATGTGCACATGGAGCATTTTCCAGAATACACCACATACTAGGACATAAAGAGAACCTCAGTAAAGTCAAAAATACTGAAATTCTACCAACCAACTTATCAGATCAAAAAGGTATAAAACTAGAATTAAATTTTAGAAAGAAAACAAAAAGGCTCACAAATACATGGAGACTTAACAACATTCTCCTAATTAATCAATGGGTTAACGACCAAATAAAAACAGAAATCAAAGAATATATGGAGACTAATGACAAGAACAACACAAAGCCACAACTTCTAAGGGATGTAGCAAAGGCAGTTCTAAGAGGAAAGTACATTGCAATCCAGGCCTATTTAAAGAAGGAGGAACATTCCCAAATGAATAGTCTAAAGACACAATTACTGAAATTGGAAGAAGAAGAACAAATGAGGCCCAAAGTCACCAGATGAAGGGACATAATAAACATGAGAGAAGAAATAAATAAAATTGAGAAGAATAAAACAACAGAAAAAATCAATGAAACCCAGAGCTGGTTCTTTGAAAAAATAAACAAAATAGATAAACCCCTAGCCAGAATCATTAAGAGAAAAGGAGAATCTACACACATAAACAGAATCAGAAATGAGAGAGGAAAAATAACGACAGACCTCACAGAAATACAAAGAATTATCAGAGAATATTATGAGAATCTATATGCTAACAAGTTGCAAAACATAGAAGAAATGGACAACTTCTTAGAAAAATACAACCTTCCAAAACTGACCAAACAAGAAACAGAAAAACTAAACAGACCAGTCACCAGCAATGAAATTGAAGTGGTAATCAAAAAACTACCAAAGAACAAAACCCCCGAATCAGATGTATTCACCTCTGAATTCTACCGGACATATAGAGAAGAAATAACACCCATTATCCTTAAAGTTTTCCAAAAAATAGAAGAGGAGGGAATACTTCCAAAATCATTCTATGAAGCCAGCATCACTCTGATACCAAAACCGGGCAAAGACTTCACCAAAGAAGAAAACTACAGACCAATATCCCTGATGAACGTAGATGCAAAAATACTCAACAAAATATTAGCAAACTGAATTCAAAAATACATCAAGAGGATCATACACCATGATCAAGTGGGATTCATCCCAGGGATGCAAGGATGGTACAGCATTCAAAAATCCATCAACATCATCCACCACATCAACAAAAAGAAGAACAAAAACCACATTGTCTTGTCCATAGGTGCTGAAAAAGCATTTAACAAAATACAACATCCATTCATGATTAAAACTCTCCACAAAATGGGTTTAGAGCGCAAGTACCTCAACATCATAAAGGCTATATATGACAAACCCACAGCTACCATCATACTTAATAGAGAAAAGCTGAAAGCTTTTCATCTAAGATCGGGAACAAGACAGGGATGCCCACTCTCTCCACTGTTATTCATCATAGTACTGGAGGTCCTAGCCACGGCAATCAGACAAAACAAAGATATACAAGGCATCCAGATTGGTAAAGAAGAAGTCAAATTGTCACTATTTGCAGATGACATGATACTGTACATAAAAACCCTAAAGACTCCACTCCAAAACTACTAGAACTAATATCTGAATTCAGCAGTTTTAGGATACAAAATTAACACACAGAAATCTGTTGCTTTCCTATACACTAATGATGAACTAACAGAAAGAGAAATCAGAAAAACAATTCCATTCACAAAAGCATCAAAAAGAATAAAATACCTAGGAATGAAGGAAGTGAAAGACCTATACTCTGAAAACTACAAAACACTCCTAAGAGGAATTAAAGAGGACACTAACAAATGGAAATCCATCCCATGCCCTTGGATAGGTAGAGTAAATATTGTCAAAATGGCTATACTACCTAAATCAGTCTATAGATTCAACGCCATCCTTATCAAACTACGAACAGCTTTCTTCAATGAACTGGAACAAATAATTCTAAAATTCATATGGAACCAGAAAAGACCCCGAATAGCCAAAGCAATCCTGAGAAGGAGGAATAAACAGGGGGAATTATGCTCCCTGACTTCAAGCTCTACTACAAAGCCACAGTAATCAAGACAATTTGGTACTGGCACAAAAACAGACCCACAGACCAGTGGAACAGAAAAGAAAATCCAGACATTAACCCAAACATATACAGTCAGTTAATATTTGATATAGGAGCCTTGGATATACAAGGAGGAGATGACATCCTCTTCAGCAGCTGGTGTTGGCAAAACTGGACAGCTACATGTAAGAGAATGAAACTGTACTACTCTCTAACCCCATACACAAATGTCAACTCAAAATGGATCAAAGACCTGAATGTAAGTCATGAAACCATAAAAGTCTTAGAAAAAAACATAGGCAAAAATCTCTTGGACATAAACATGTGCGACTTCTTTATGAATATATCTACCCGAGCAAGCAAAGCAAAAGCAAAAATGATGAAGTGGGACTATATCAAGCTGAAAAGCAGCTGTACAGCAAAGGACTCCATCAGTACAACAAAAAGACATCCTACAGTATGGGAGAATATACTCATAAATGACGTATCTGATAAGGGGTTGACATCCAAAGTATATAAAGAACTCACGCACCTCAACAAACAAAGTAAATAACCCAATTAAGAAATGGGCAGAGGACATGAATAGACACTTCTCCAAAGAAGAAATTCAGATGGCCAACAGGCACCTGAAAAGATGCTCCACATCACTAATCATCAGAGAAATGCAAATTAAAACCAAAATGAGATATCACCTCACACCATTAAGGATGGCCAACATCCAAAACACAAACAACAACAAATGTTGGCAAGGATGTGGAAAAAGGGAACCCTCCTACACTGCTGGTGGGAATGAAAATTAGTTCAATCATTGTGGAAAGCAGTATGGAGTTTCCTCAAAAAACTCAAAATAGAAATATCATTTGACCCAGGAATCCCACTTCTAGGAATTTACCCTAACAATTCAGCAGCCCAGTATGAAAAAGACAGATGCACCCCTATTTTTATCACTGCACTATTTATAATAGCCATGAAATGGAAGCAACCTAAGTGTCCATCATTAGATGAATGGATAAAGAAGATGTGGTACATATACACAATGGAATATTATTCGGCCATAAGAAGAGAACAAATCCTACCATTTGCAACATTTATGGAGCTACAGAGTGTTATGCTCAGTGTAATGAGCCAAGCCAAAAAAGACAAGTATCAAATGATTTCACTCATATGTGGAGTATCAAAACAAAGAAATACACTGAAGGAACAAAACAGCAGCAGGCTCACAGAACCCAAGAACCGACTAATAGTTACCAAAGAGAAAGGGACTGGGGAGGTTGGGTGGCAAGGGAGGGACAAGGGGGAAAAGGGGGCATTACAATTAGCTGAAGTAATGTTAGGGGGGCATGGGGAGAGTTGTACAACTCAGAGAAGACCCGTAGTGACCCTATAGCATCTCACTACACTGATGGACAGTGACTGTAATGGGGTTGGTGGGGGGGACTTGATGACAAGTGTAATTTAATCACCATAATATTGCACATGTTATTGTAGGTTAATGATACCAAAATAAATAAATAAATAAAAAGACATTGAATCTCTGAAAGGATAAAAAGACAAGACCCATTTATATTCTGCCTTTAAGAGACTCACTTTAAACCCAAAGACATACACAGACTAAAAGTGAAGGGATGGAAAAAGACATTTTATGCAAGTAATAGGGAGAAAAAAACAGGAGTTGCAGTTCTTATACCAGGCAAAATAGACTTCAAAACAAAGAATGTCACAAGAGACAAAGAAAGACATTACCTAATGATAAAAGGGTCAATCCAACAAGAAGATATAACCATTATAAATATCTATGTGCCCAACACAGAAGCACCTACATATATGAAACAAATACTAACAGACTTAAAGGGGAAAATAAAATGCAATGCATTCATTCTAGAAGACTTCAATGCACCACTCACTCTGAAGGACAGACCAACCAGACAGAAAATAAGTAAGGAGACAGAGGCACTGAACAACACATTAGAATAGATGGACCTAACAGACATCTACAGAACTCTACCCAAAAACAGCAGAATATACATTCTTCTAAAGTGCACATGGAACATTTTCAAAAATAGATCAAATACTATGCCACAAAAAGAGCCTCAGTAAATTAAAAAAGATTGAAATTGTACCAAGCAGTTTCTCAGACCACAAAGGTATGAAACTAGAAATGAATTATGCAAAGAAAATGAAAAATCCCCAAACACATGGCGGCTTAATAACATGCTCCTAAATAATCAATGGATCAATGACCAAGTAAAAACAAAGATCAAGCAATATCTGAAGCCAAATGACAACAATAATTCAACACCGCAATTTCTGTGGGACGCAGCGAAGGCCATGCTAAGAGGGAAGTATATTGCAATACAGGCCTACCTCAGGAAAGAAGAACATTCCCATATGAGCAGTCTAAACTCACAAATAATGAAACTAGAAAAAGGACAAGTAAGGTCCAAAGTCCGTAGAAGGAGGTAAATAATAAAGATTAGAGCATAAATAAATAAAATTGAGAAGAATAAAACAATAGAAAGGATCAACAAAAGCAAGAGCTGGTTCTTCAAGAAAATAAATAAAATAGATAACCCCCTCACCAGACTTATCAAGAAAAAAAGAGAGCCTACTCACATAAACAGAATCAGAAATGAGAAAGGAAAAATCACTACAGACAGCACCAAAATACTAAGATTTATTAGAGAATATTATGAAAAATTATATGCTAAAAACTGGATAACATAAAAGAAATGGACAACTTCCTAGTAAAATGCAACCTTCCAAGGCTGACTCAGAAAGAAACAGAAAATCTGAACAGACCATTTACTAGCAACGAAATTGAACAGGTAATCAAAAACCTACCTAAGAACAAAACCCCTGGACCAGATGGCTTCACTGCTGAATTTTATCAAACATAGAGTGAAGACCTTATATCCATCCTCCTTCAAGTTTTCCAAGGAGTAGAAGAAGAGATAACACTTCCAAACTTATTCTATGAGGCCAGCAAAACTCTAATATGAAAACCAGGCAAAGACACCACAAAAAAGAAAACTACAGACGAATAACCCTGATGAACATAGATGCAAAAACACTTAACACAATATTAGCAAACCAAATTCAAAAATGCATCAAAAGGATCATCCATAATGATCAAGTAGGACTTATTCCAGGGATTCACGGATGGTACAACATTCAAAAATCCATCAACATCATCCAACACATCAACAAAAAGAAGGACAAAAACCACATCATCATTTCCATGGATGCTGAAAAAGCATTTGACAAAATTCAACATCCACTCATGATAAAAACTCTCAACAAAATGGGTATAGAGGGCAAGTACCTCAACATAATAAAGGCCACATATGACAAACCCACAGCCAACATTATGCTTAACAGCAAGAAGCTGAAAGCTTTTCCTTTAAGATCTGGAACAAGAAAAGGATGCCCACTCTCCCCACTTCATTTCAACATAGTACTGGAGGTCCTAGACATAGCAATCAGACAATACAAAGAAATAAAAAGCATCCAGATTGGCAAAGAAGAAGTTAAACTGTCCCTGTTTGCAGACATGATATTTACATAAAAACCCTAAAGAATCCACTCCAAAACCACAAACATAATATCAGAATTCAGCAAAGTTACAGGATGCAAAATTAATATGAAGAAATCTGTGGCAATCCTATACACTAACAATGACCTAGCAGAGAAAGAAATCAGGAAAACAATTTCATTCACACTTGCATCAAAAAGAATAAAATACCTAGTAATAAACCTAACCAAGGAAGTGAAAGACCTATACTCTGAAAACTAAAAGATACTCATGAGAGAAATTAAAGAAGATATTAATCAATGGAAACACACCCCATGCTCATGGATAGGAAAAATTAATATTGTCAAAATGGCCATCCTGCCTAAAGCAGTGTACAGATTCAAAGCAATTCCTATCAAAATACCAACAGCATTTTTCAATGAACTAGAGAAAATAATTCTGAAATTCATATGGAAACACAAAAGACCCCAAATAGCCAATGCAAACTTGAGAAGGAAGAATAAAGCTGGGAGGATTGTGCTCTCAAACTTCAAGCTTTACTACAAAGTCACAGTACTCAAGACAATTTGGTACTGGCACAAGAACAAACCCATAGACCAATGGAACAGACTAGAGAGCCCTGATATAAACCCAACCATATATGGGCAATTAATAAATGATAAAGGAGCCATGGACATACAATGGGGAAATGACAGCCTCTTCAACAGCTTGTGTTAGCAAAACTGGACAGTTACATGCAAGAGAATGAAACTGGATTACTGTTTAACCCCATACACAAAAGTAAACTCGAAATGGATCAAAGACCTGAATGTAAGTCATGAAACCATAAAACTCTTAGAAGACAACATAGGCAAAAATCTCCTGAATATAAGCATGAGTGACTTCTCCCTGAATGCATCTCCTCAGGCAAGGAAACCAAAAGCAAAATTGAACTCATGGGACTACACCAAACTAAAAATTTCTGTACAACAAAGGACACCATCAACAGAACAAAAAGGTATCCTACAGTATGGGAGAATATATTTGTTAAGTGACATATCTGAAAAGGAGTTAACATCCAAAATATATAAAGAACTTACACGCCTCACCACCCAAAAAGCAAATAACCCATTTCAAAAATGGGCAGAGGATATGAAGAGACAGTTCTCCAAAGAAGAAATTAAGATGGCCAACAGACACATGAAAAGGTGCTCCACATCATTAATCATCAGGGAAATGCAAATTAAACCATAATGAGATATTACCTGACACCAGTAAGGATGGCCACCATCCAAAAGACTAAGAACAACAAATGCTGGCGAGGATGCGGAGAAAGGGGAACCCTCCTACACTGCTGGTGGGAATGTAAGCTAGTTCAACCATTGTGAAAGCAGTATGGAGGTTCCTCAAAAAACTAAAATTAGAAGTACCATTTGACCTGGGAATCCCACTCTGTGGGGAACTGCCTTTGAATCTCAGCCATGCCACAAAGATGGCCACTGAGAACTCAGCCGCGCTGCAGGGGTGGCTGCCAAAAGCACCCTGAGGTTTAGCTGCGCCCACTCCGGTCAGAGACAGCTGCGCATGCGCGCAGCTCTGTGCCTG